>CAUYTI010080353.1:0-32867 GCA_963575145.1 Galago senegalensis
ATGTGAATCTCTCTAAATGTCGAATATAAATGTCTTAACACAATAACTAAGAAAAAGACATGAAGGCTATGTTAACCAGTTGGATGAAAGTATTTCAAATTGTATACAGAAACAGTACACTGTACTCCATGATAGTATTAATGTACACTGCTATGATTTAATAAAAAAATTTTTTAATAGTATTTATTATAGTATTTTTCCCCAATAAGTATTTATCCTAGTAAGCATTTTTTCTCCAATAAGCCTAGATAAAGTTTTGTCTATCTTCTAAAGATTTTTCTTTTGGTATTTTTTTCTTACCTTTTGTATTATATAACATTATATTTCAATTTTTTATTTTTCTGTTCTTTTTTCATTTGGTTTATTGTGTTCTAGTTCACCTTTTGAAGATAAATGTCTTATTTATTTTAAACATTTAAAAAAAAATCAGTATGGCTATAATTCTGCCTGCGAGCCTCATTTTAGCTGCTTCCTATCGATTATGATACAGGATATTTTAATTAATAATCCTTCTAAGATTATAATTCCAAATTTGTTGTTTGCATGACTTAAATTTGAAGCTCCAAAAGCATTTTAAAACTTTTCTTGTTAATTTTTAAATACATTGTTGTTGATGATCCTTTTGACCTAATCTGCACACAGGCTTTGTACATAATCCAGTAGTTTTGAAAATATGTGTATTTCTAACTTATTGGGATGTACAGGACTATGTATATAAATGTATGTAAATGTACAGGACTATGTATAGCCAGCTGTGAAATTAAATGTGTTTTTTTTCGTTTGTTTTGTTTTTTGAGACAGAGCCTCAAACTGTCGCCCTGGGTAGAGCTTGCTGTGGCATCACAGCTCACAGCAGCCTCCAACTCCTGGGCTCAAGCGATTCTCTTGCCTCAGCCTCCCAAGTAGCTGGGATTACAGGTGCCCACCACAACACCTGGCTTTTTTTTTTTTCCTGGTTGTAGTTATCACTGTTGTTTGGTGGGCCTGGGCTGGATTTGAACCTGCCAGCTCAGGTGTATGTGGCTGGCAGCTAAGTTGCTTGAGCCACAGGTGCCAAGCCACGTTTAGTTTCTTTTAAAAATTATTTACAGCATTATTAACTTATGATACAAGTAGATTAGAAGTCTTACTAACTTGTTTGTTTTAGATAATGTTTATTCAAACATATTCATGCTCTTTTAACTTATTTCAAATTGATTAATACTTTAAATTCTAAGAATATTAAGTGTCTACACGTTTACTTAGATTCATGGGTTGTTAGCATATTACTCCATTTGCTGTATCGTGATATGCTTGCTCTGTGCAGGTGTATGTATTTGTCTGTCCTATTTAACAATAAGTCACATGATGACCCTGTATAGCTGAGTACTTCTTAAGAATAGGGATATTTTAAGAGCAGGGCATTTATCAACTTTAGTAAATATGACATTGTTACATGCTTTAACAGACTGCCATATCCCATTCTTGTAGTTAACTCAAAGTCTTCATAGTATTTCTTCCCTATCTAGTACTGAATCCAGTTTAAGGTCAGGTATTGCATTGAACTGTCATGTCTCCTTTAATTTGGGACATTTCCAGAGCTTTTCTTTGTTCTTTTAAATGATATTATTGACATTTTTTTAAAGAATAAAATCCACATTCCCTGTTTTTAATAAGATGTTTTTCTTATTTTGAACTTTTCTTTTTCTTCAGAATTGGTTTTAAATTATGCACTCTCAGTTGGAGAGTGCATAAGTTATATAGGTGGCATGTCATCATTATATGGGTGGCAGGTCATTCTCAGGGTATCAACAGGCACCACATTACAACACTGTGGTTTATTCTTATATTTTCCTTTACAACTAGGTAGTTTAGGACTGGGGCTACCCTAAATAGACAGTTTGGACTCTGGCCCAAAATTTTGTTTGGATGTTTGTCTGCTATACCTGCATCAAGAAGGTATAAAAATATATAATATTCACCTGCAAGTATTTCTAAATGAGAATTTATTTTAAACAAATTATATAGCTCTTGTTCTGTTCCCCTACAATTTTAGCCAATAGTTTAAATCAATATTTGTGTTCACTGTACTTCTTCTGTAAACTTCAGATCTTCCTTTTGAGTTCATTTTTCTTCCTAAATAGTTGTTTTGGTTGGGGTACATTTAGGTCTTCATAGCCTTGACAACTCTTTACTTTGTTCTGTATTTTGAGTGACTGGGTAACATATAGTAATAAGCACAGCAAACTAGTTTACTATTTTTCCTCAGCCTTGCTTGGAATTAACATCCATCATTGGGGATGAAAAGTCTACCTTTGATTCAAATGGAATTCTATTGAAGATAAATTATCTTTAATCCCTGGTAATTTGAGGCTTTTGTTGCGGTTGTTTTTTTTGTTGCTTTATTTTGTTTTTGTCTTTCTGGAGGGTGATGTGTTTCTGTATGGACTTATTTTATTTGTCCTGCTTGGTACTCATAGTTCTTTTAATCTGAAGTCTAGGATTTTCTTTTCTTCTGGAAAAATTTAAGCCATTTTCACTCAAATTTTGCTTTGCCCAAGTTCCCTTTTTGTCTCTTTTTTCAAATCTTTGTGAGGAGCCTCAGTCCACCTTCCCTGTCTCTTGTTCTTGCATCTCTTTCTCCCCTCCCTACCCTCTAGAGAGGGTATAAGATGGGCAGCGTGTGGGGTAAAATGTTTATAGTACAGAGAGTAGACAAGCCCCTTTTCTAACAATGGGACAGATACTTTTTTGACTTTCTTTACCCAAACAATGATCCATTGAAGATTGCATCTATGCTATTTATTTCACAAAGGTTTCAGGACAGCAAACAACTCTAACACTAGTTGTTTTATTGCTGCTACTACTACTTTTTTAATACAGACATTTGTCCTCTATACATTTTTTTTTCTTTAACTGCTACACATACATGGTTTGACTTTTTCCTCGAAATATATCCAGTGGCAAATTTTGTTTTGGGGGAAAGAAAAAATCACTTTTGCTGGTAAATGTTATTTTGGACTCACTGATTTGGAGGACATATCCATGAAATTATCATTGTTTGTATAAATGTCAACTTCAGCCACAGATGCGTCATCTACTTTGAGGTTTAGGTTAATTATAATTTCAAGCTCAGCACGATTAATGAATCTTGTTCTGAGTTTAAGCCAGTATTGATATCTGACACTATGAAAGATATTCTGTTTTAGCTACTGCTGAAAAGTTAAGCAAATCCCTGAATATGAATAAAGCAACCCTGAGAATTCTTCCACACACGATGAGCCCATGTCAAGTGGCACACAGGTAGTATAGGGAGTTTGTTCATCTAGGCATTTAGTTTTTCTCTGTGAAAAGTGTTCAACTATTCTGATATGAATGACAACTATTTTAGCCAATCATCTAGACTCTTAAAGTTTTATATGAAGCCTCTATATTCATAGTAATTCTTTTCAACTGTTTCATACAATTAAGTATTATTCCTAAACTTAACCAGTTCCATCTCCCATCCTATAGAAGTTCTTTCTCTGTGAATATACACAGTCAATTTATGTTTTAACTTGTCAAATAATTCAGAGTCCAATTATTTAAAATATTCATACACTGTTTCTGAAAGAAACAAGCCTGAAATATTAATTTGGTCAGCATTTTTTAAACAGGAAGGAGAAATTCGAAATTACAAAACACAAATGCCTTTCCTCTCTTGTCCCTCCCCACGCCACCCATTTTTAAATCCCGTGTTTATTCCTGATTCGAGATGTTAAGCAGCCTGCTATAAACCTCAAATCTTTAGTCTTTTCCCTGAAAGGTGTTCTTTTTTTAAACCTGCATTCAAGTTGCACCTGGCTTTGTTTACGCAGTTATTCTTGCTTATGTTTATGCAGGCTGGTAACACTTCTTAAAGTGGTGAAGATGCCTTCTACAGGAGTGGCTAACGCCACAGTAGGGGAGACAGGGACCACAGGGCACACTGAAAGCACGGCTCCTGGCAAGTGAAAATGTGATTCTGAGAGGTGTGATGGCAATTTTGAAGCCATAACACATCCTTGTCTTCCCCACAAGTGACCATGTGCACCTGTACTCTCTCCAGATATTTACATTTTCTGAGAATATTGCTGTTTCAAAAAAAAAGCAATACCATGGGTTCTGTTATATTGAATTTAAAAGCGGCTGGGGCAAGGATAACAATGGTGATAAATGGGCTGGGAAGAAAGCTTGCTGGGTTTTTTCTTCTTTTCTTTTCTTTTTTTCAATAGGTTTAGAGGATTTTCAGTTGGAAGGTGTTAAAGAGGTTCATTGTTTGCCCTGCTCAGGCCTAGAAGCCTAATATTCAAACAGAAGTCAGCTGAATTGTGCAGAATCACAAAAGCCTTTAGAGTTTGACCTCTTCCTCTGAGATAGGGCTGATGATGAATTCTATTTTCTGCAGAGCCTAATAGTCTTTAAGTGTCCCCTTTGTTCTCATAATCACCCCCTCTACCATCAGAGAAGGGAGGTACTGATGCCTTACTTTCCTTTTTGCTGAACACCTCTGTGAATAGGGTAGAGGTAAGAAAAAAAAAATGAAGCATGTATCTTTGTATATAATACAATTAGTATTAATTATAATCTTGACAACAGTAATAATTTGACTTAAGTATTGTCAAGCTCTTAGCTAAAAAATTTACCGACATATTCATTGAACTACCAATAGAACCTTATGACAGTTATCGTCCTTAGGACCATTTTCAGCTGAGAAAAACAATTCTCAACCTGGTTAAGTAGTTGCCTATGGTCATATTGGAAGCTAAGGGCCATGCTCAGGAGCCCATTGTTCTGACTCCAAAATGGGCCTTATTATTAGCAAACATTCGATTGATACTCTCTCCATGGTAGAGTGAATCTATTTAACTGTAGTTCTTTTTTATTTTATCTCAACTTAGTATGAGGTACAAATTTTGAGGTTATGTATATTTTATTTATTTATTTGCAGTTTTTGGCCAGGACTAGGTTTAAACCCACTACCTCCGGTATATGGGGCCAGAGCCCTACCCCTTTGAGCCATAGGCACTGCCCCATTTTGAGATTATATTGTTCTTACTTCCAAGGTAAAGTTCTAATTATAAAAGAGCCCTTCACCCAGGGCTGTGCTGAATACCCTTGCATTGTGCACAGGAGGTTGAGATACTGCCAATCGCCCTCCCCCACATCCCTTCTAACCTCCCCTCCCACTTGCTGCACTATATTTGTGTTTATTGTTTGTATAGACATGTAATTATTTATATTGTGTTCAAATTATTTTGAGTACATTGGATTTTTTTTCCCATTCTTGAGATACTTTACCAAGGAAAATGTTTCAACTCCACCCAGATAGACATAAAAGATGTAAAGTCTCCATCTTTTCTTATGGCTGAATAGTAACTGCAGTTCTTTTGAAGTGTGGACATCATAAATTGTTTGGACAATTTTTGGCTTACCGAAAGTTTGAGGACTGCTACAGGCCTCTGGAAATGGATTACTGATCCTGCAGTGTCAAAAAGAAGCAAAGATACATGGCTGTGACTGAGACTCAGTCTGTTTTCAAGAAACTTGTAGTGTTATAAAGGAACAAGATACTGACCAAGCAATTACCAAAATAAATACGTGATTACCAACATTGTATATGTTCCAAAAGGATATAGGAGGCCGGGCTTATATTAGGAAAGCCTGATCTTACTGGCATATCTTATTTTTTCTTTCTAGTTGAGTCTGCCACTTAGTCTAGAGACTAAAAATGCAGCTGTCCTTCATTATCTGTGGGAGATTTGTCCCAGGACTCTTGAGAATACCAAAATCTATGGATGCTCAGGTCCCTGGCATAGAATGGCATAGTGCTTATATATAACCTATGTACATCCAATGTACACTTTAAATAACTTCTAGTTTGCTTATAACTACCATAATGCAAATGATACCCACAGGAACCCACAGACAGACGACCAACCGTATAATTCCTTTCCTTCCCTTGCAGTTAGGAAAGATGCCAGCCTCGTGGAGTCAGGAATTCTATAGAGGTGCTTATAGGAAATATTTTACACCCTCATAAAGACATACATGAAGGAAAGTGCATCCTACTCCTGTGAAAGCAAAGGGTGCTTCTGTGATACCTGCTAAGCTGTCTCATGAACATAAGGGAGGAGCAGAAAGTTGGGAAGTACCAGGAAACTGCTGATATTACTAACGCCTGAATTAACCCTGGAACACTCTGTTTTCAGCTGTCTTTTTATGTGAGGAACATTTCTCATTGTTTGAAACCATTTAAATTCTCTCTGGCTCACAGCTGAAAACTTCCTAAATGATAAGGAGGCTTGCCCGAGGAGGAGCTGCCGTATCAAGGATGAGTAGCTGCTAAGTGCAGAAGGCTTGAAAGCGGTCCAGACAGAGGCCTGGCAGTAGGGAAGGCCCCAAGGCGGAAGGTGTTTGTCATGTTTCTAAAGTAGATATTAGAACAGCGTGGAATCAGGTTAAAATGTGAGAGGGAAAGTAGTACATGATGAAGCAAGCAGATGCCAGCCTACAGGAATGACAGCCAGGGCAAGAATTAAATGTGGTAGTGAGCAGCACATTTAAAAAAGTGTGTGTATATTGTTTTTTCAAGCTGATCTAATCACATATGCACAATAGCTTGGAGCAGGTAGACGTATTGGTAAAATTGGAAGAAAGTAGGGAAGACTAGACACTAGACTATGCAGGAAAGAATGGCCTGAAGTGTGTCGCTGCCCAGTTAGGTAGGAGAAATACTCAGCAAGGACTTGTAGATCATATCAGGGAGAAAGCAGGCATGCCCAGCCTAAAAGTGACCCTGCAGATAGTTAGAAAACTGACCTAATCTAATTTTCCTTCTCTGTCATCCCCCTAAACTCTACTTTGTTTTAGGGAATATGGCAACTGCAACTTGGAAGGGTCCCATGGCCTACATGTGATGTAAGCCTTATGAGAAGTTTGGGCCTAGGGATCCTGGTCTCCTGACTCTCAGTCCAGCAATCTAATTGTCCATCTGTCCTAGAAATAGTTCCTAGAGAACCCATAGACTTGAATGGGATCATCCAGAGTGTTTCTAATTTAAAAATTTGTTATTAATGTATTCATCTATTAAACAGTTATGACACCCACTTTTCCCCCTCCTGTGCTTGCTGCCTCTAAGTAGACAAGAAGATATAGAATGTGGGATAATGAAAACAAAAGCAATGGGGAAGGACATTGGGAAAGATCAAAAGCTGACAACTTTCACCCTCCAATGTGAGCAGGCAAGGTCAAGGTGAGCAGGCAGGTGGGAACTGAAGACACATCCCAAAATGGAAAGCCTACGTTCATCTTCAGCCAGCTGTATCTAGCGGGAATATGGATGCTGAGTGTAGACATGAGAATGGGGGTGTTGTGTTGCCAAATTCTCCCATTTTTCAAGGGAACCTGAGAAGTTTGGATTTGCATGTGAAACAGCTGGGTGTTTAAATATTTGCTTAAGTTATTTTAAAATATTTTGTAGCAACAAAATATATCACAAATTTCCACTTCTGGGAAGGAGTAATTTCCACATTTTTTGTTTTAATCATGTGTTTTTGTGAAGGCTGCAATGTTTATAGGTCATATGTAAAAATCACTAATAACATGTAAATTGTTAAACTTAGCTTATTTATATAGTTGTTTTGGAACTCTGTATTAGTTCCTTGTGGCTACTATAACAAATTATCACAGACTGAATGGTGTAAAACAGAAAATTATCTTCCCATAGGTCTAGAGGCCAAAGGTCCAAAATCAGTCTCACTGGGCTGAAACCATGATATGAGTAAGGCTGGGTGCCTTCCAGAGGCTCTATGGAAGACCATGTTTCTTGCCTCTTTAGCCTTCTGGTGGCTTCTGGAATTCCTTGGCTTGCAGCCACCCTCATTGCTGTCTTCAGAGTTAACATGCTCAACCTGTTTTCTCTTTACATTATCTTGTTTGTGTCAAGTCTCCCTCTCCCTCCCTCTTCTAAAGATGCATGTTTGGATTTAGAACCCACGAGGATAATTCAGGATAATCTGCTCATCTCAAAATGCCTAACTTAATCACATTTGCAAACCTAACGTCCAACATGCAAAGTAATATTTACAGGTTCCATGAATTAGGACATGTTTATCTTTGACAGGGCCATTTTTCATTCTATTTCACATGTATTTTATATTCTTGTGATTTTAAAAGAGGTTCTGTACCTTTGTTGCATAATGCTCCAAGTCCTGACATATACTTAGGATAACATTTGATGTTAGAAACTTCTTTTCTCTCATCAGGTTCACTGAAAAGTCAACTTAAAACAAGTTAATAAGAGAAAATTTAAGAAATTTGTTGTATAGACACAGGAACCCTAAGAAAATGAGGGTTCAGCTTCTGATAACATGGTTAAGGGAAGGGAGAAAAGAGGCCTTCTGTTGAGGACAGTAAAGGACTAACAGGAGGAATGGCTGGTGAATGAAGGGTAACTAGTAAATAGTTCCATTTGGAATTTGAATGAGTTTGAGAGACAAATTATTTTTAAAGAGTCTTTTTGGCTCTGGTCTCATTTCTGGCTTTACAAGGAGAAGAAGAAAAGAATAATTATTCTCAGGCAGATAAAGTAACTGCAATGACTTTTGAGACTCTATAGTGGTGATAATGGTGATGGTGGTAAGATGTAAGATCATGAGGATCCTTTAGTCAGTTCAGCATGTCAAAATGCCCATACTTGGGGTTAAAAATATTTCTAATTTCCTTCAATATATTCAATGGATATACATCCATATTTCAAAATATCCTTAATTTCAGGATATTTTACTGACTAGAATTGACTGGATTTTTCACTGCTTCTATCTTATCTGGAAGATGAAGAACTTTATAGATGTGATGGCTTTGCCATTTTCTTGATGTTTTTGGTGCTTACATCATCAGCGATATCTTCAATCTGTGGTTTCTTTGCACAGATCTCCTAAAGGCACTTTTTCTCTTTAAAGGTTAGTTTACCTAAAACTAGATAAATTCACCTATAAATCCACTTGACCAGGCACAGCTGAAATGTAATATTTTGCAATATGCCAATAGCAAGATACAAATGAGATCATTCTTGTCAACCTCTTTATTTCATAGAACTCTTAGCCTTTCAACTTCAGCCAACAGGTAAGGGCGATAGTGCCAATGTCAGTGCAAACATTAAATATTAGCAAAATTTAATTTCTTAATTTAGATTAATGATATGAAGGAAATTAGAATACTTTACCCCCAAATATATTTCTTTGACATAGTCTGAGGTGGCTGCCACAGGTCCAGCAGACAGAAGTGATACTGCAAAGCTGAGTCTGGTAGAAGGAAATTTGTGCCAGTAGAGAATATCCATTAATCCAGCCAAGCTATCCCTTATCTAATCTAGGAAAAATTAACCTAGAGTCTGCTACCTTTAGAGGGCTAGAAAACATTTATCATCTATTTTCTCCAAGAGCAGCTATCTGTCAGACTTCATCTACATAAGAAGACCACCTTGGCTAGCCAAGTTTTTTCCTTTCTCCTTAACCTATCTTACCACTAAACCCTATTTTTTCATAATCCAAGTCCCCATTCTTTATAAAGCTTTGTACCTTGCTGGGTAGTTGAGTTTTTAGTCTGCAGGCTCCTGTGTATACATGTTAAATAAATTTGTATGCCTTTTGCTCTTATCAGTGTTGTTCATGTAAGTGATTTCTTTTTTTCTGTGAACTTTTAGGAGGCCAGGGGATTTGCTCCCTACAGCTATATCTAGGGTTTCCTAGAGGCAGACCTTAAGATGGAGATTTGGGGCAGGTGACTTATAGAGGGAGTGCAATAAAAAGAAACCTGTAAGGGAGTGAGGGAGAGGAGGAAGTTGACATGGACATAACATCAGGAGAAGTTTAGCCTCAGCCTGACTTCACAGGAAGCTCTGGAATGTAAATTGCACCAAAGTTGGTTTTCTCTCCTAGGGGTAAGGTGGTCTGGGATGTTATATTCTAGTGTCAGTGATTCAGTGTTGCAATGGCCTCCCCTAGGAAGTGCATGACCACCAAGGAGTCCTCTTGGGAAGGTAGCTCTTGTCAGTCAAGAGAATCCACTGGAGAAACGTGTAGGTGGGAGCTATTAGCAGTCATCTGCAGCGGCTGGGTGACAGGTATACCTGGTGAGTTAGAAACTGGTGGGACACTATCAACATGTGTTATGACACATAAATGAAAGTTAGCATTATATCCCAGGAGCCCATTTTGAAGACCATTAGCCTAGAACAGGGATTTTCAACCATGGTACTGTTGACATGTTTGGCCAGATAATTTTTGTCATTGGAGGTTGTCCTGTGCATTGTACAATGTTTAGCTGCATCTCTGGCCTCTGCCCACTATATGCCCACTGGAAACTCAAATAAAATTGCTAAATCCCTAGCCAACTGAATGGAACTTCTCTTGGCTAAGGGAACCCCAGATGTACCCTAAAGCTGAGTTGCTGGCCATGACAAGGATAATCAGATATGACTCCTTATGTCCCCTCTCCTTCTTGGAGATAACCTTTGTAGCTCATTAACTGGCCTAAGACTATGCAAGACAAAGCCTAAACCACACCTGCAGGACCTCAATTTATCCAACAGATTTCATGAGTTCAGCAAATATATACCTGGTGACTTGTCCCTGATTAGCAAAATTCATTCTCTTTAAACATTTCAAGCCTTTAGCTAAATCTTTGTTTCTTTAGCCAACTACAAAGCAAGGAGTCTTAAAACCCACCTATAGCCTATAATACCCCAAAAGGTGTCTTGTCTTTTGGGGTCAAACAAATGTACACCTTGCATGTATTGATTTATGACTTTATGTGTAATTACTGTTTTCCTAAAATGTATAAAACTAAATGGCGACCCAACTATGGCAAGTTCACATGCGCAAGGCTTCTTTGGGGTAGCTCCTGGCATGGTCACTCATACTTGGCTCAGAATAAACCTCTTTAAATTATTTTAAAGAGTTTGGGTTCTTTCCCATTGTCACCACTACCACATCCGCTGTGACAATTCCAGTGTGGGGGAATAAAAGTTCTATCAGAGATTTATTCATGACAATATGGAAAGAAAGAAAACTGGTTTATTATTGAAAAAGTATAGAAGTCTATATTCATGTAAGTAGCACGTAACAGCCCTACTATGAAACCAATTTATAAACACCCACACTTCCATATGAAAGCTATAACCCAGCCCAAGATGAAAGGGGAAGGGGAGGAGAGAGGATAGGTGAAGGGAGGGTAATTGGTGGGACCACACCTATGGTGCATTTTACAAGGGTACATGTTAAATCTAAGGGTAGAATGTAAATGTTTTAACACAATAACTAAGAAAATGCGGTGAAGGCTATGTTAACCAGTTTGAAAATATTTCAAATTGTATATAAAACCACATTGTACCCCATAATTGCATTAACATACACAGCTTTGATTTATTTAAAAAAGTTAAAGTACTACAAAGCCAATAAAATACTGCAAAATTTACATAGCAAAGCAAGTCCAGTGTTCTCTTGGAAAGCAAGGTAGCTATTAAGTTAATTGTTCTCCTCTGAAAAGATAAATGACTTATCTCCCCCACAAACAAGCAGAGTGCCTGAGTTACATCTGGGTGTGGGATTTTTATATTAGCTCTGTATATGTTTACATTTCAAGGGATTAAAGATGTGTGACCTTGGAAATAGCTCTTCCCTGCAGACTAGGCTTTTTTATTCCCTGGAGAAGTTTATCCATAGCACAATGGTTAGAAAAGGATTTAAGTCCACCTTGTCTTCAAGGTAACTCTTTCAAGAGGGAAAGAAGAAATAGCTACTTCCTTTCTTTTTATAAGCCGAGGGAAAAATTTTTAAATTTTTCCTTATGCCAGATGTAACAGTGCCAAGTGTTGTCTGGGAGGCATGGACCCAGTTAAAAGCCACTAGTCTAGAGCAAATGTTACTGAAATGTTACCAAACATCTCAGCCCTTGTTCCCTGAGACTGCATCAGAAGAATAAGGAGGACAAGTGGTTTGAAGAGAAGGAAAGACAAGTTTATCAATGTGTGGACAAATGAAGAGGTTGTCAGACTCCCATCTTAAAGTACCAGTGTCCTGCCTTGAAGCAGAAATATAAAACTTTTTAAAAGGTTTTCAGCTTCAGCATGTTGTTCTCATGACCAATTTCCTTGAGCCATCTCCTGTGGCTCTATGAAGAACAAAGGACACTCTCCTGCCCTTCCTGACCACTGTCCTGAGGCAGAGATGCAGGTTTTAATTCCCAAAAGGAATGGGGAAGGTTTTAGAGAGACAGAAAGCATTTTTACCCTTTTCAGCCCATTCTCTCTGTTATGGAAATGAGATAAAATGGAGTGACAAGTTTAGTAGTCAGGTGTCAACATCAAGTCCAACAGCATCTGGGAGAAAGCCTGTGAAGAAAAATCAGCTTTGCTTGTAATGGTTTTGTCTTGGATCAAAACTGTTTTTTGATTAGAGGCTTATTTGGTTAGTATTAAATCTTAATATTATTATAAAGTCCTAATGTTAAAATAGTAGGAATGGATTTTAAGAAAGGAACAGAAGTTTTACTGTTCCTCATCTTATTTTTTAGTTTGGAATCAGTGATTAGAGACTATTCCTTTTGGGTTGGAATAGCATAAATAGTCTTATACTGATTGTCTTTTCTTTATTCTTTGTTTTCTTAGGAAATTGCTTTTGAATAGCTTGCTGACATTCCATTTTGTGGGGATTTTTTATGCCATTTTCTGGCTGACAGAAGTCTAATTTTGTTTAGCTGTGTAATATATAAAAACTAGTTTCCTTCATCTGTAATATTAAAATCTTAGATGATTTTGTCTTTTTCACTTCTGTTTTATATTGATGCCACCGGCTTAGAAGAGAGGGTTTTATATGGGTTCCTGGAACAGATTCCCAAACTGAGTATTTGAATAGTGTCTCACATACACAGCACTCTTTAGGGTCCTGGTATGTGTCTGGATACTTGGTCCATGCCTTTGGCACTTTTCCAGTTCCAGTAGGACTATGCCAAGGCCTAGCTCAAGCAGTCATAATTGAGGTAAATAGAAAGAGAGGCAACAACCAGTCACGACACAGCTGACCATGTAAGTATGAGCTAAATGGTCTTGTGTTTAAACCCAGAGAAGGAGCTCATAGCCTATTATCTGTTTATTATTCCTTCTTTATAGTTCTTACTTTGTAACAGTGTATGGGGAAAATTGTGCACGTCACCAGAAAACTATATCGATAGCCATCCCCTTCCACTTCATGCCTTACACAGTAGAACCTCCATAGTTGTCTACTTCCCTACATTGACCACCTCTTTAATTGACCTAACATTCAGAGACTGGACTTGTGCCACATGTACATATCAGTACAGAAGGCCTAGTACTTATGTTGACCACCTGGTCAACACCACTGGTTCCTTATGCTAACCAGTTTAACAGTCCCTGGAGCAGTCAACTTACAGCAGTTCTACTGTATTCTGATTCTATAGGAGCTATTTAAAAACTCTGCAAATAGTAGGTATCTAATGGGCTTGCAAATTCTGTCCTGTCTGGAAGAGGTTTGACTGACGGGCTTCTCTTCTTTGCTGTGTAGGGAAGGGGGAGTTTGCCTCCATTTGTGATTTATTTCAAGATTCCTTCATTCCATAAAAACTTATCCTTCTGTGATTTTTTTTTCCTTTTAATAGGTTATAACATCTGCTGATTTTATCATGACTTAAATAAAATTTTTAACATTCATTTTTACATGTGTATGAGAATCATCATATTATCTTTTCCTGAAAATTATCTCTTAATGGATTAACATAATTTTGGCTCTGGAGTATCAAAATAAAAGTGAAGGCTATGGTAGTGTCTAGATATCTGTCATATGAGTAGATGGAATCAGATGTTAGGGTTTTTTTTACCCTAACCAACCCCCACCCCCCCACCCACTCCCACACACAGATTTAATGTGGCCAGTGGCCACCCCACAACAAAAACAATCTTTTTAGCTTGATCTACTTGCATGGGCACAGTTCCTTTCTTATGTGATTTTCTATAAATAGGAAAGAAATCATGAATTTTGTCCCATTGCTTTGACAGTTCAAAACACTCCAGGGTTTAAAATATTGGATGGGAGAAAGAGGTTTTATGAGCTGATAGCAGTTTGTTCCCTGGGATTACTACCTGGAATCGTTTTCATTTTACAGCATGGATGAAATCGCCAACTATTGAATAATAAATTCATCAGCTTAGAAGTTTGGCATAAAGAAAAGCTATAGGTAGCAATAGCAAAATAAGCAATTTAAATCTGTTTCCCTGATTGACAGAGCCATTTTTCCTGAGAATATGTCAGGGTCAGTTAAATCTATGAAAATCAGAAATGTCATTCCAGTCACTCTGCTTCTACAAAGTTCTGCTTCACTGAAGAATCACGCCTGAAAAAATAGATCTTCTTGGCAGGGCCATTATCTTTCTTGATGAGATATGAGCATATTACAGTTGATTCTCATGTGGAATTACTGATGGTGTTAGATTGAAAGTAAGATAAAATGAAAATGAATTTACTTCAAACAAGATATGGCACCAGAGATGTGAGCTATCGATAGGTATAAGCCTTATACCTTATTTTTAATACATAAAAATCAGAAACACTGAAAAACATCTTGTGTTCAGGTGGAAAATAAAAGTGCAGTATGTTTGGGTTTTTTAATTTTTTTTATTTTTATATATACATGTGTTTATTAGGTTTCCACTTTTTGCCTTCGCAAAATCAAAAAGGCTTAAAATTTAACAACAATAACACTGTGTAAGATAAGGACTAGAAACAAAAAGTGCAATATGTTTAAAAGTATCTGGGGGCCTGATTGCATTTATTTTGGAAGGGGAAGGTGCTGCTAATACAAACACTGGCGTATTCTCAATTTCAAAGCCAGCATTAGGTGGTTCCACCCATGAAACATGTCCTACATTTTCAGATGCTGTCATATTGAAATAACGATAATGGAAAGAATCTTGTGTGAAGACGTGCAGCTTCTGTAAATGCTCCTTTTAATATTTGGTTCAGATTCTGTACCTTAATTGAAAATAGAATTTGGGTCCTATTGGGTCTGAACATGAGACTTCAGTAGAGCTGTGATTCTGGGGACATTCTTCCCTTTTCAGGGCTCTCAACTTCTCAAATTATTTTCCTCATTGTCTGTCATTGTGAATCTTCTTTTGTCTCTGTGTAGTGGATCCATCCTAGACAAAGCAAGCCTCTGGGACAGACTTGAGGAGCCACATAAATGTCCTGTGAGCCTGAGAAGGTCTGAATAAAGCCAGAGTAGAAGATGGTTACCTGTCCGTTTTACTCCCCTAACAAAGAGGCATGGCAGTGAACAGGGAGGATGGTACTAGCAAACTAAGCCCTCTGTCCCCTCACTACTTTGATACATTTTTTGAGCACCTCATGTGACAAATAATAGGAACCAGGGCTTCATTTGTGAATATTCAGGGTCAGATCTTGTCCTGAGAAAGTTTAAGGTTAATGGGTAAATCAGAAGTTAAATGAATAGCTTACAAATAACTCATCAAATATTTCCCTTTCTTCACATCCATGCAAACACAGGCACAGAAAACTCTCTTCTCACCCAGGTGCTTCAGGGTCTTCCCCTCAGTGTTACCTTTCCCCTGTTCTCTGAGGAAGTAGCCTGGTGTTAGCAGCCTGTAGTTTTCCCCTCCAGGGTTTTATTTATTTATTTATTTATTATTTGGCAGAGCTGTCACCCTAGGTAGAGTGCCGTGGTGTCACAGCTCACAGCAACCTCAAACTCTTGCACTTAAGTGATTCTTTTGCCTCTGCCTCCCAAGTAGCTGGGACTACAGGCACCCACCACAACACTCAGCTATTTTTTTGTTGCAGTTGTCATTGTTTTTAGCCGGACTGAGCCAGGTTCAAACACACCAGCCTTGGTGTATGAGGCTGGCACCCTACCCACTGAGCTATGGGCCCTGTCACCAGGGTTCTACAGGTGATGAGTGATGCAGATAAGGTGGCAATCATTAGGAGAGGGAAGCCAAATAACAAATAGGAACTGAGGAGGAACCAATACTGATGGGAAAATGTATATAAAGAGACTGATAATCTGCAATGTTTTTCCTGAACTTTCTTGTAAGGAAATAGGAAGCTGAGTGCTCATAGGGCTGTCATGTAACATGTGACAGCAGTAAAATCAATAACGATTACACCATTATCTTAAGGTATTCCCAACAGCAACAACAAAAAAGAAGCATTTTGATTAAAAAGAGCATTTGATTTATAGCATTCTTTAGACTATCCTTAGAAATTCAGGATAATAAGTGTGGCTTTTATGAGCTTCACTGCAGAAAAGAGACATGGAAGGGGAGCCTGATTTCCTATGTGTTCCCGGTTCCCTGTCTGCTGAGCAATCAGCCTGGTGGCACAGTGCAATAGACAACCAGAGACATTCATATTCACCCTTAAAGGGAGCCTATTGGCAAGATCATGTTAAGTGCTCTTCTATAGGTATAAGGTTGGAATAATTTTTTTCCTTTAATGCCACCATATAAATCAGTCTTAATGCCCCATTAAAATAAATGAACATGTGTTAATGACACCACCTTATGCCTCTTTCCTGTATGGCAATCCGGGCTGGGGATAGGGAGCTATTCTGTGTCCAGTGGAATGTGCCCATGGAGACTAGATTACTCACTGTCATGGACAAGCTAATCAAGCACAGCTCACACAGAAATCTAAATCTCTTAATCAGTGACTCACTCCGGCAGTTCCCAGCCCCTGCAATCAACGTGGTAATTGCTTCACCTGGAACTGCCTTGTTGGCACTGGGAAGTTTAGGTCTGCGTCCATTGTATGCATTGAAATTCTTGATGAATTTCAGAAAAATTGATTTTCATCATCATCAAAGAATTTAACCCCCAAGATAGTTTCCTGTGATTTTTTTTTTTCAGGGTAGGTTTTAGGATAACTTCAAGAGTTACTATCTGTTTGTCAGAGGAGAAAATTATTTTATCCAAGTCACATGGTCATTATACATCACTCCCAGAATTGAAGTTACTTTTACCGGAAAGTGTGTACTTTTACCCCATTACCCTGTAGTGTTTATTATTCAGAGAGGGTTACACCGGCATGCAGCTGAGACAAATAGTGTGTATATAGACTTGTGTAGCATCACTATCCCAGGTTGGAAGAGAATTCCAAAACCTCAAGTCCATGCTTCTGCAGCTATTTATAATTATCTGTTTATATAACTTGTTTGTACAGATTGATAATGAAAATTAATTACTTGTTATGAGACTGTCCGGGCACATTAACCTCCTCAGGATTTCCACTTAGTTCTGGTAATTTTTGCGCTTTCTTCTTGCTGCTTTATTTTTTCTTCTCGTATACCCATGCGTGCCATACAAGTCTGTCTTTGGGTTTAGTTTTCTTTGTGTAATCTCAAGAATCATAAACCATACCAAGCCCATTGTCTTGCCACCGCCACAAAAAAGTTCTGAGTCTAAATACCAGGATGACATCTGGTGTGGTCTTATACAATTTACCTGTTTTTTTCCCAAATTTCTCTCTTTGGTACTGTTGCCTTCCTGTAGTGAAGAACATCAATGGCCATTTCTTTCCTTAGAAGAAGTAGGTTGGTGATAAACTTCCTGGTCTGGATAGTTACTGGCTCATTCATGACAGTGATAGATCCTCAAGCACCCAGGGATGAAAAAAATAGGCAACATTTAATTTATTATAAGTTTCTATAGCTTCGCTTGCTCTACCCTTCATGACATTTGATATGACCTGTTGGGCTGGCTTCTTCTAATAGACTCTACCTCTATGAAAACAGAAGTCATGGTCAGTCTGCTAGCTGTTATGCTTTAAGGACAGTCCCAAGGACTGGGTTGTGCTTAATGATACATTTTAATTAAATTGAACCCATCATTGGCACAGTACAGTCAATTATCAATTGAATACTATTACTGAAAGTTGGCATTTGTCTCTTTTTCTCCCTCTTTAGGAAAAGGAAAGAGAAGTTTATTACTTTGCCAGCAAAGGAGGAAAATAGCAGACAATAGTCTCAAAAATCCAAATTCCTGCTTCTGAGCAGAGGCACAGAGATTTTAAAAGTTCTGATCCCATGAGTGGTGCCTATGGCTCAAGGAGTAGGGTGCCAGCCCCCTATACCAGAGGTGGTGGGTTCAAACCCAGCCCTGGCCAAAAACTGCAACAGAGAAAAAGAAAAGTTCTGATCCCATAATCCAATTTTGGGCCAAGACAAACATGTGGCCTCTGCAACACATTTATGACCTCCACACGGGTGAATTCTGTCTTTGGCGAAGAGAATCTCAGCACTTACACCCATTCCCAACTTTAGCTAAGAAGATCTTGTGACCTCTGCTCTGACAATTCCCCTGAACTCTTGCCTGTGGCACAAAGAATAAGAGACATTTCCTGCCCCTGTGGACCAGTGGCCTGAGGCAGGAAAGCAGGTTTCAGTTCCCAAAGAGTTGGGGAGACAGAAAATGTTTTTGTCATTTTTTTTTTTTCAGGCCATTCCCTTTGCAACAATACTTACCTTGTGCTAGGTATGATATTTGACATTATGGTTAACAGGAGTTATTACAAACCCCTCCTGTTACTATCAACTCAAAATTTACAGAGTAGATTGTCAAAATATCTATTACATTATTAGAAATAAGATAGTAGCCTACATAGGGTACTATGTGCTGTTTTGGTAATTATTGATGATAATGTGTTTATATGCAAAATAGGACGACATGAATCTCAGGTTTTACTGATAGTGACCAGAATTATTTATCCTAAGCCATACTGAATGACAGACCTGGGATTTGAGCCTAAATTTACACCAAAGCCTTGCTCCAAAAGCTATCATATCCCTTGATATGATAATCGCCAAACCTCTTTAAGGACTATCCCACATTTGGGGGTTGGAGTCCACTAAGTCTTATGGAGAGGGTGATACCTCATAAAAATGTTCAAGGGGTTAGAATTCATCCAAGTGAATCTTTTAATTGGCAGGAATTGAACATACAAAGGGGAGAGAATAACATTTCAGAAAGTGTAGGTAGTGAGGACTGTAAGGCCAGGTCACAAAAGGGCTTATTCATTAGATGAAATTTATTTTTACTTACAACTCTAGGAGGAGTTGTAAATAGGAAGTAGGTGAGAATGTGAATGTTTATAAATGTTAGTGAGTTGGTCTGATTACATGAAAAACCATTTGCATGCTTGCTCAAAGATTTTTTTCAGCTGTGTTGTCAAAAACCATAAAGAGGTTTCAGCTTAGGTCCAGTTGCTCATTGCACAAAGATGCAATTATTGACGCAATGAGAATTGCTAAGGAAGAAAGGAATTTTTAATGCAACAGACATCTATTCTGGAGCATAGGAGAAGTTGTCTCAAATCTATCTCTTCCACTAAAGGAGATGATGAGCTTTTAAGGAGAGGCCATATACCTTGGTGCATGTCAAGAGGGCTGGTGAGTCCAGGCATCAGGAAGTCTGCACTGGGGCCTTCAGAATCTCTTCTTTCTTTCAGAAAATCCATCTCTTCTGAGAAACAACTCTAAATGTCAAGTAGTCAGTTGAGAGAGAGGACAATGATAAAGAACAGATACAGAGGTCGCTGAAATTTGTTTCTGGTGCCAGTTACACAGTAACAACAATGGGTCAAACGAATACAGGTTAGTTCTTACATAGGAAAAAACGAAGAAGAGTAGTCTTGGGTTGGTTTGGCAGCTCAGTGAGTCATCAGGGACATAGGCATCCATCCTTTTTGTCTCTTCTCTTTAGCCTTGAGTAGCATCCTCAAATATAAGAAACAGCTAAAGCTCCAGCATCCCTTATGTCTTCCAGATGTAAGTGGGGGAGTGGGGTCAACAGAGAGGAAATTCACCATCACCAGATGACAGCTGTCTCCATTTCTTGGTTCTATTTTGCAGAAATTTTGCCCACTGGATTTTGTCCACTGACCTCCAAATTCTTAGGTACTTCTAATATAAGGGGAACCAGGCTGTCCAACTTTATTAACTGAATGTATTTCTACCCAGAAGAAAATGAGGTTTCTGGTACTAAATAAGGAACCCTGACAGGAAAGGCAACCAAAAGTTTCCACCACACATGCTGAGGGGAAACAGAGACTACAGATGATATAGTGGCTGTTGCAAAAATCTAGGCAACTGAAATTGTTGGCTCAAGCTACATTGCAGGGGTGGGGTTGATGGAGCAAAAAGTTGGAAATGGAGAAAGGATGAACTTGAGAGCTATTTTGAAACCAGAATTGATATCATGTTCTGAGACTTTCCTCTCCGGCAAATATGCAATTAAAGAATTGGAGAAGACTTCTTGACTTCCTGTTTGTAGTATATTACTTTTGTTGGGGCAAAGGGAAAACTTCCCTGTCATCCTTAAAGGTTTCACTGAAAAATCAACTCACAGTAAAGCAGATTAATAAGAGACTAACTATATAGTTTAACATACGTATGTGGGTTATTAAGTTTTGAGAGACACAAAACTCAAGAAACATACAACCATGCACAAGGAAATGAAGCACTCACTGCAGCATCAGTGATGTGAGCAAGTTGAAACTTATGTGGGTGACTCAGCATGCTGTTGACTGTGTTTCTTGAAAGTGAAAGAGTGGATCATAACACAGTCTATCTCAAAACTTCTGTGAAAGGTGTAAGGGGTGGTGTCCAGAGATGAGACCTGAGCAGAGTTGTTCAGACCAGGTTTATTGAATGGGGAGAGTGACCTGCCTGGGCAGGTGGAGTCTGCACCTGTGGACAGTTAGAGACCCCCTCCCCTTTTATATGGGGCCATTGAGGGTGGGCAAATTCCACCCTCAATGGAGGGTCATTTGGCAGGAACTTCTGTCGGGGGGTAAGGCAAAGTAGGTCCTTTTGTCTTAGAAGGAGAGAAGGAGAGGTAGGGGAGGAAGAAGAAGAGGAAGGGTTTGTGTGTGGCTGCATTAGGCCCCCCAATACTATGTAGGTGGGGACTCACAGAAAATAAAGATTCGACTTCCCAGTGGGATCCAAAAGCTTATATGCCTTTCTGATAAAATGGGTTATGGAAAGGGGAAAAGAAGAATTCTATTGAGTTATGCAATAAAGTATAACTACAGGGAATTAGGGCTGGGGAAGAAAGATTAACTGTTAAACAGTTTCTTTCGGACTCAAATTCTAAAGAAATCTTCTTAAAGAGTATGGTCCCATTCTTAATTTTATAGGAAGGAGCAGAAAAGAACAATTGTTCTCTAGGTGTGTCTGGATCTCGGGCAAATAAACTTTGATAATTTGGGGAGAGCTAGTGTTGGTGGGAGGGAAGGTTAGAGATAACTTGTGGCTTTTTCAGTCAGCCCAGAATGTCAAAATGCCATATTTCAGGGTATATTTCTATTTCCCTACACTTGTTTACTGCTGTTATAATGGAGAAAGAAAAGATGAAAACATTACTGGACAGAGTGGGGATATGTGAGATTGGTTTATTTATTTGACTTAAAAATAGCACTTCTTTTTTATAAAGGAAGTTAGTAGATAGCCAAGTTATTGTGGGGATCTAAGTGCTTCCTTCCTTTAAGGGTCTCAGGAGAGTAAAGGGGCTCTTTAGTCCTTTCTTCAAAGCCAGTAATTCACACCACACTGGGTTTTATTCATTTGACAGTTTCCCAATATAGATAAACTCTATAATTATGTTGATAACAGACTCACGGAGAGTTAAAAAGAAAAAATGCAATGCTATGCAAATTTAGAGAAAAAGGGCCATATTAACTACTTTCATTCTATTCAACTAAATGTAATATAAAATTTCCTTATGTCAAATACAGCTCAACAAATACCAAGTGATATTGTCATGAAACAGAAAATCAGGTTATGCCAACTTATGAGTCTAGGTAGATTGACAGGACTCAAATTGGAATTCAAATATTTAAGAGCAATGAAGTATGTACTTCCAGATCATAATTGATGGCTCTGAAGGGGTTTATAATGCAGTGAACCAAAATAATGTTGCTAAATTCTCAGCAATTGTCCCTGAGAAAGAACAAGGAAAGGAGGTTTGAGGAGAAGGAAAGAGAAGTGTATTAATTTGCTGGCAAATGAGGAGATTGTTGGACTCCCATCTTAAAATACCAGTATCCTGCCTCTGAGTAGAAAAACAGAGCTTTTAAAGGTGGGGGGAGAGGAGTCAGCTTCAGGCTACTGCTTATAGTTGATGGTTCTGATTCATCCAGTCCTTGCCTAAGACAATGTCCATCTCCTCAATTTTGTGAACACCTGGACAATTCCCTTAGGCCATCTCCTGTGGCAAAGAACAAAGGCACTCTCCTGCCCTTCCTACCACTAGCCTGAGGCAGGGATGCAGGTTCAAATTCCCAAAAGTGATGGGAGGTTTCAGGGAGACAGAAAACATTTTAACCCATTTTAAGGTTATTCCCCCAATAAGAATATTAGTCAAGAAATTGATGCATATACAGTATAGCGCTATTTGTTCTCAACATAACATTTGTCAAACTTCTAGTGTGGGACCTACAGTGCCAAACAATCTTTTTCAGGAATGAAGATTGCACAGAGATCCCTCATAGGTTTAGATTAATTTAACCCTTTTCTAGTTAATTTTAGCAATGCCCTAAATATTTCTTAGCAAATGGGCACTGGGCAAACATATGAGAGAACTGAGTTTGAGCCCTGGCACCACTAATTTTAAGCTTTGTGAACTTGGAAAACTCATATTAGCTCTTTGATCCCCCACTTTTCTCCTGTGAAAACTGGAAATATTGTTTTTTTTATTAATCACCTCAAATAGTCAACATTTTTGTAACAACATTAGAAATTAGCAATGTTGAAACATGTAGTTATTAAGGATATTTGACATGCTGTATAACTGATCCAGAAAGAAATTAAACTTATTCCTATCTAACTGAAACACTGTACCCTTTGTTATTTCTATTGTTTTTATTTTTTATTTATTTTGAGATAGTCTCACTTGGTTGCCCTAGGTAGAGTGCTGTGGTGTTAGCACCCTTTAACTCTTGGGCTCAAGTGCTTCTCTTGCTTCAGCATCCTGAGTAGCTGGGACTACAGGTGCCTGCCACAATGCCTGGCTATTTTCAGACATGAGGTCTCCACCCACAGATAACCCACCCATCTTGGCCTCCCTGAGTGCCAAGATTACAGGTGTGAGCCACCATGCCTAGCCAACACTGTACCCTTTGACTTTCATTGCCCCATTCCTGTACCCTTCCCTCTCCCCATTCCCTACTGGTCACCATCATTATACTTTATGCTTTTATGAGTTCAATTGTTTTAGATTATGCTTCCAAGTAAAAATATACAATATTTGTCTTTCTGTGTTTGGCTTATTTTACTTGGCATAATGTTCTTTGTCCTATCCTTGTCACAAATGATAAAATTTCTTTTTAAAGGCTGTATAGTGTTCTATTGTGTATATATATTTATTTGTATATATATCTGTATAGATAGATAGATAGATTTCTCTCTGTATATATATCACACTTTCATTATCCCTTCATTTGTTTAGGGACACTTAGGTTGATTCTACAACTTAGCTATCGTGAATAGCACTACAGTGAACATGGAACACAAATATCTGTGTAACATCTCAAATCATTTGGGTAAGTTCCAAATGAAGTAGGATTGCTAGATAATGTAGTAATTCTATTTTTAGTTTTATGAAGAGCCTCCATACAGTTTTCTTTAGCAGTTGTATTAATTCACATTCCCACCAGGAGTGTACAAAGCCTTCCTTCCCCCACTGCCCACATCCTCACCAACACTCATCATCTTTTTGATAACAGCCATTCTAATAGGTGTGACGTGATATTGCATTGTCTTCTATTTGTGTGTGTTATTTTGAGAAATGTCAGTTCTGGTCCCTTGCCTATTTCTTAGTGAGGTGATTTGTTTGTATAGAGTTGTGTTTGTTATAGAGTTGTTTGAGTTTCTCATATATTTTTAATATGCATCTCTTATTAAATTTATGGCTTGCAAACATTTTCTTTCAATCCACAGGTTGTCTCTTTACTATTCTTTCTTTGATATACTGAAACTTGTATTTTGATGTAAACATGTAATCCTATTTGCCTATTTTGATTTCGTTGCCTGAGCTTTTGAAGTGAAAACTAAAACGGCATCACCCTTACCAACTTTGTCTAGTTTTCCCCTGCATTTCCTTGTAATTGTTTTAGTTTCAGGTTTTATATTCATCTTAATGAGTTGATTTTTTTTAATGTGGTATGAGAAAAGGATCTACTTTTATTCTTTTGCATATGGATATTCAATTTTTCCAATATTTATTAATAAGACTGTCCTTTCTCTTATATTATTGGCACCATTGTTGAAATTGATCATAGATGAATTGGTTCTTTTCTGGGCTTTCTATTCTGTGTCATTGGTTATTCTATTTTTATGCAAGTGCCATAATGTTTTAAGTACTATCTTTGTAGTGTAGTTTGATATCAAGTAATGTGATGCTTCCTACATTGTTTGTTTTGCTCATGATTGCCTCAGCTATTTGGGGGTTTTGTGGTTCCATATGAATTTTAGAATTTCATTTTCTGTATTTAAGAAAGGTGAGATATTGGAATTATGATAGGAATTTTTTGTTGAATCTGTATATCACCTTGGATAGTATAGGCATACTACAATATTACTATTCTAATCCATTAACAGAATATCTTTTTATTTGTTTATATCTTCAATTTTTTTCATTCTTAGCTTTTAGCATACAGGTCTCTTAGCTTTTTGGTTAAATTTATTTCTAAGTTTTTTTTTGGTAGATATTATAAATAAAATTGTTCTCTTGATTTCTTTTGCTGATAGTTTATTAGTGTGGGGGAATGCTACAGGTTTTTGAATGTTGACATTCAACTTTATTGAATTCAGTTTATTAGTTCTAACCACTTTTTATTGGAATATTTAGGATTTAATATATATAAAATTATACCATCTACAAATAATGACAATTTAACTTCTTCCTTTCCAGTTTGGATGCCTTTTACTAAGTAAGATTTTCCTATTCATTTCTAGAATGGTAAGCTTACAATGGGTGGTTTGACCAGGTGGGTGATATTGAGTTGTGAGTCATTACTGATAAACAACTTAGGTCTGAGTGGGGAGAGAAGGTCTGTGGTCTTAATGAAACTACTTTTCCCATCTCCCTTGGTATTGAGTAAATTCGATTGTGTTTTGGTTGATTTTTTTTTTTTTTTTTTTTAAATCTGGTGTGGGCAGTGCCTGTGGCTCAAAGGAGTAGGGCACCAGCCCTATATGCTGGAGGTGGCAGGTTCAAACTCAGCCCCAGCCAAAAACTGTGCAAAAAAAAACTAGCCTTAAAATGAGGGATTGAGCCTATAGATACATAAATACACAAGTATATTAATATATGCAAATATATATACATGCAAAACACACATGCAAATAACAATGGATATATATATATATATATACACAAGTACATATATGCCAACTTGACCAATTGAGCTGTACTTTTATACACTAATACATATACAAATGTAGGTCACTATGAAAGTTTTGAGACTGAATGTTTACAGTCTATTATTTTGCTCCCAAGAAATAAAGTTGACTAGGATCCTTTCTGATTCACCCCTTCAAGTTTCTACTTGCTTGGCTTATTGGTGTTGCTGGGAGGGCTTTATTTGTTTCCATCTATGAAGATTTTACATTTGGATTTTTGTATATCTCAAAACATTCATGATGACCCACATACGTATATACATACACATACTTATATATTTTTATAGATATATATTCCCCTCATGATGTTGTCTTGTGATGACTTTTGAAATTGAGTCTGTTGCCAACTAAGTCCTACAAATATGTAGGCTTTGGCTTCCTTGAAAAGTCACATCTTCCTGAATGACATCAGCAGGAATGGCTTCCTTTTTGGTGAGGGATAGACTTTGTAGTTCATCATAATCCCTAAAACTCACTGTGGTCTTAACTTTGCCTGCCTGGTCCCTCATGGTACTCAAGTTCCCTGTCCTTTGGTTAGTACATGATTTGACATAAGCAAGATGCAACTAGTTAGTTCTTTTCTTTTTATAATGTTAACTAGTCCTGTTAGTCATTTTTGAAATATGTATAACTATCATAGGATGGGCTGTTAAAGAATGAATGATTAAGACCAATCATTTTGCTCAATATTTTTTAATGACAGAGAATTTGAAATGGCTAAGAAGTGAGTCCCAATTGTAAGAGTATCATCGCCATAGCCTTTTAGTACATCATTAGCAGAAGTGAGTTTTCTAAACTTTTGAAACAAGTTTGGATTTGCCTAGGGCCATGTATGCTCTGCCTTATCTTCCCCCTTGTTGGGATAAAAGGTGGAATCTTGTGAAGCTGACACATTCATGATGTTTTGAATTAGTGACCTTGACCAGCTGAGGCCTGCTTTAAAGCTTTGACTCAAAGCTGAACCAACAGGGATTCTCCTCTAATTCAGTGAATTAATATTTATGTAGAACAGAATTTTAAATAATAAAAAAACCTAACCTAGGGAATTAAATGTATAACAAGTACAATATATTTTCTACCAAAAGTGGATTTACTACAAAACAAAGCTGGCTTTTGTATCATTTAAAGCAATGGTTCTCAGTTGGAGGTGATACTGCTACACACCAACCCCACCTCAAGTATATGTGGCATTTTCTAGAGACAATAGCTGAGCATAATTCACAAAGTGTCAGTGGCTCTGAAGTTGAAAAACCCTAATTTAAAGAAGGTGCCTATTGCAGAATTCTTCTTAAAAATTAAGGAGAAGATTAGACCAAAGAATTTAGTACAACTTTGCATTTATTCTTAAGAATGAAATGTACTTACGCACTGTGTAACATTCTCTACTTGGCTCCCAAACTGTTTAATGATAATTGTGGTTAATTTATACTCTATCAAAGACTGTATCAAGCAGCTAGAACAATGCTTTTGGGAGTCCTATATTCTACATAGTTATAGATTAGCATGAGCCACAAGGGATATTTTGCATGAAATGTGGGCATTAGAAATGAAACAGTAACCATCTTGCTTTTTAGGCTCAGAAAGTTGTATAGCAGGACATGAGGCATTAGGTACTGCAGCTTGCCTGCTGGGTCACCTGGTTGGCCTAGGGCCATTGCCTACAGAAACAAAAGCACCTTCTCGATTCTCTTTCAGTTTTTGAATTCTGGACTGTGTGTGCATTACTCCATGATGAAGGCCCAACATATGTTTTTATGTTTCTTGGGTGTACATGTAAGAATGGAATTGTTAGGTCACACGTCACTCCATGCTTAGACTTTTGAGAAAGCACTAACCTATTTTCTAAAATGACTGCTCCACTTGTAGATTAACACCAGCAATATGATAGTTCCACTTTCTTCAGATCGATACTTGTTATTGTCTGTCTTTTGATTATAGCCATTCTGGTGGGTCTGAATATGATCTCATTGTGGTTTTGATTTACATTTTCCTTATGGCTAAGAATGCTAAGCATCTTCATGTGTTTGTTGACCATTTGATTATTCTTCACATATCTGTTCATTCATACATTTTGTCATTTTTTTAAACTGTTTTTTTTTTAAATCATTGATTTGTAATGATTCCTAATGTATTCCAGATATAAGTGTTTTATTTGTTTGTTTTTTGGAGAGAGTCTCACTTTGTTGCCCACTGCAACCATTGGTAGAGTGCTATGGTATCATAGCTCACAGCAATCTCCAAGTCTTAGGCTTAAGTGATCCTCTTGCCTCAGTCTCCCAAGTAGCTGGGACCACAGGTGCCCACCATAACACCCAGCTATTTTTGTTGTTGTTGTTGTTGTCATTGTTGTTTAGCTGGTGTGAGCTGGGTGCAAACCCACCAGCATCGGTGTATGTGGCTGGTACTGTAACCACTGTACTACAGGTGCCAACCCCAGATATAAGTGTTTTATTAGACATATGACATCTAAAAATTTTCTCCGATTCAGTGAATTGTTTTCACTTTCCAGATGTCATCCATTAAAGCATAAACTTTTTTATGACATTGAATTTATATATTTTTTCTTCTATACTTTTTTATGTTATACTTTTTATGTTGTATCTAGAAAAACATTGTTTAATCCTAGGTTGTGAAGATGAATACCTTTGTTTCCTTCTAAGAGTTTTATAGTATTAGCTTTTAAATTTAGAATTTTTGGTACATTTGCTTTTTTATTTTGTATATAGTATGGGATAAAGGTCTAATTTCATTCTTTCATTCATTCATATCCACTTGTCCCCAAACCACTTATAGGAAAGTCTATTCTTTCCCTCACCAAATTGTCTTGGCATCCTTTTTGAAAATCAACTGACTGTAAATTTGAAGATTTAATTCTGGACGCACTATTCTTTTCACTGATCTATATGTTTATCCTTATGCAAGCACCATACTGCCTCCAACTATAGCTTTATAGTAAGTTTTAAGAGTCTCCAGCTTTGTCTTTTCAAATTTCTCTTAAATTCCCATGAAAATTTTTAGGTTAACTTGTCAATTTATGCAAAAAATGAGCTACTTTAAGATACTATGTTTTGGGATGATTTCTTATGCAGTTATAGATTGACTACTACACAACCAGTCCAGGACTATTAAAGCATAGTCTTGTGTATTGAAAATGAGCCATTCTGCTAAACCAGTAGATACAGTGCAAGGTATGAGGGTGAAAGTCATGATGGGATAAAAGTTCTTTCCAAGGAGATAGATTTTTTACTTTATCTTACTAAGTATTAGAAAAAGATACAAGGTCATCATTTTTTTTTTTTTTTAACAACCTGGATGGAACTGGAGCCCATTCTCCTAAGTGAAGTACTGCAAGAGTGGAAAAGCAAACACCATATATAATCAACACTAAATTGGAACTAGTAGTTCAACACTTACATAGACATATGGAAGAAAAACTCAGCAGAATTCAAGTAGGTGGGAAGGGGGAAGAAGGGATGTGGAAGTTCTCACCTAACTGATGCATTGTATGTATTCTGGGTGAAGGTGCACTCTTATGACTTTGTCTTATAAAATTGTGGTGCATTTAAAACAGAGGGAAAAACCCAAATGCCCATCAACATAATGCCCACCAATAATCATATTTATGGATTAATAAACTACAATATATGTATACCATGAAATACTATTTAGCCATAAAAAGATGGAGACTTTGCAGCTTTTGTATTTATCTGGATGAATTTGGAGAACATTCTCCTAAGTTTCTCAAGAATGGAAAAGCAAGCATCCCATGTACTTTATACTATACTGAAACTAGTAGGTCAACAACTATAGGCCCACATGAGAGAAAAACACAAATTCAAAAAGGGAAGACTGGGGGTTTGGTACGTTCCCACCCAGTGGGTACAATGTAGGGGTGTATAGCACATTACCTGGGTAAAGGACTAAACTGCAACTTGGACTTTACCTTACAAATGCAAGCAATATAACCTAATCATGTATACCTCATGTTGATCTAAAAAAAAATAAGCAAATCAGGGGTTTTCAAGCTTTTTTTTCTCTGCCACACATTGGAAGAACAAGTGCTGTCTTGGGCCACTCATTATATACATAAACACCTAATGAAAGCTGATTAGCAAAAAAAGTCCATGCTTTTCATGACAGCCAACACCACAGATAAGCAAAAAATATCCTCACAAAATCAGCATGTGCCTAGGTTGGACATCCCTTATTTAAATAATTGCTCAGAGGATCTGGACACCAATGTTCTTGAACATATCTGATAATATATTGAAATGTTTTACAGCTTAGTAAGGACACAGAAAGTGGTCTTTCTAAACTTTAAGTCTTGTCTGTATTCAGACATGTTGTAATAAAAACTTTGCTAATTTTCCCGAGGATGTAGAATACTCATGTTAAAAGCCGAGGCTTTGGATTCAGAGCTAGAAATTGAATCAATTCTGTTTACCATGTATCAGATGTTTGATTTAGGCCAAGTGTATAGTCCCTTTAACCCCCAGAACTCATCTCTATTAAAGAGAGATTCTAATACTACTAACCCCAAAGAGGTTTTTATGAAGATTGAGCCAGATAATTCCCATGAAGTACATGGCAAGTATCTGGTGCATAAATAGTAGTGACTACTCAGATTAATAACAACTTAGGCACTCAAATGGAGATAAGCCCACTTTATGGAAACCAAGAAGAAGAAATACGATCTCATGAAAAAATTAAATTTGAAGACTATTTGCATACTCAAAGGAGACCATGAAAGTGGGAGCTCCATTTCGAATACAGAAGCTGTGTGAGACAGTATCTCAGGAACACCAAGCACTTGTCTGAATTCTGTCTCCAACTATATTTCACACTGAAAGAGTCACATCCCATCTTATGAAACCCTTTATTTATATACACTGAGGGAATAGGATAGTAGCCACTTCTTCAGGCCCTCTCTGGTTTTAGGTACTGCAAAAAACCTTTCTGGGTTAGGTGGACATGGAGCAGGGGATAGAAGTAGAAGTTTCCACTGAAAATCAGAAGTGCAGATAAAGTATGAGAAACTCTAATGGAAGTCAATTATTTTTTCTTTGCACACACACAATTGATTTTATAAAATGAGGCATGCTGTGATGTTTAATTGCTCACCACACTCCGCAAAGGAGATATACAACAAGTATCATTTTCATGTGTGATGGCAACTTGAATTAATCGAACATTGACCATGTGGTTTTTCTGTGACGTGGGTGAACAATAAGATATGCTGCTTCAGAGGAAAGGACGGAGAATCAGGGCCCTACCATCCCCGACTTCTGCCATCTGAACATGTCTGTCCTTCTGAGTTTACTTATAAAACATTGCTGCCTGTGAGGCTGGGTAGATGCAGGAGAAACCAAAATGGCTTGAAGTGAGGGAACAGATCCTGGAATATTTTAGTGACTGACAGCAACATATTAGGATTCTTGGTTGTAAACTCAAACTGACTTAGGCAATAAAAAGAATATTAATTCAGAGTTTAAAAAAATAGCCAAGGAATATATATTACTTTAGGCACAGGTGAACCATGGGTTCAAATAATGTGAATTATATTATTAGATCTTGCCCCTCTTTCCAATGAATATTGTAGTTCTATTTCCTCTGCTGGCTTTATTCTCAAAAGGCTTGGCTGAGTCCCAGGCCCATCACTAAACCAATTTTTGTGACTTTGCTCTCTTAGCTTGGCCTCATCCCTTCCTGAAGCTGGAGTGTAAGGTTAACCTATCTATCTTCTAACAGCAAAATAAATTACTCAAGTTGAACAGATTCTATTGGCAGGAGACACGAATGGTGAGAGGTTAAAAACAAAGTTCACTGCAGAAACTACATGTGAAGGCCCTCTTCCCCTTGTTTACTTTTAAGCAGGCTTTATTATGCTTTTGTAAGTGTGCTTTTGTAAGAGGACATCTTTGTCAGCTTTGTGTTGCTGTAACAGAATACCAGCGACTGCTTGATTGATAAAGAAGTTTATTTATGAACTCTGGTGGCTGGAAAGTTCATGATTGAGCATCTGCATCTGGTGGGCACCCCAGAGTGCTCCAACTCAGGGTGGACAGCTGCCAGATGTGCAGAGAGGTTGCATGGCCAGAGAGGAGACAAGAGGGCAAAGCCAAGGACACCAGGCTCCAGCAACCTCCTCTCTTGGGAACTAGTCCATCCCTACGAGACCTCACTCATCCTAGCAGGAGGGTGTTAGAGGACATTAACCTGTTGTTGAGTGACCTGCCTCCAGGACTCAAACACTTCTCAGTAGACCCCACCTCCTCAAACTACATCATCAATGATTAAATTTTAACACGAGTTTTGGTGGGGACAAACCATACCCAAACCATTCTAGATGGAAATTGAATTTACCTCTGATTTCTAATCTGAGGGTCTTTCTAACATACCCTGCTACCTGCAACCAGACTACTAGAGAAATTTTCTTTTTTTCTTTTCTTTCTGAGAGTGTACCGATAGTTAGGATCAGATGAGAGAGAATAAGGATCATCTGAGACCTGCAAAACACATTATGCAAGGAATAATGAAACCAACTGGGGGTGTTTACTCAAGACAAGAATGGAAGATGTGGGCAGATAGGGGAAATAAAGAGTTGAAAGTCACTGTTGAAAGGATGCCCTTAACGCATTGTGATTCCCATTTGATAAAATCTACAGAAAGGCAGATTGTAGCTTAACCAAAAGACCTGCTCCCTTGTAGCCACAGCTGTTGAGCAACAAAACAGAAGGGTGAATGTTCAGTTGAGAATAAAAGTATTCTAGAAAACCTAAGTTAACGTTTACAGGAATTCTACAGAATAACACTGTCCAAAAGAAATATAATCCAAGCTACATATATAATTTTAAGCTTTCTAGTAGCCCCATTAAAAAGCAAATAACAAGTGAAATTAATTTTAATAGATTTACCCCAGTATATTCTAAATATGTCTGTGTATAATCAATACAAAAATTTTTAATCAGGGATTTTATTTTTTCAATATGAAATCTTCAAAAACCAGTGCATTTTTTTCTTTTTCTTCCTCTCTTTCTCTGTCTTTTAAAACTTATTGGATATCTCAGTCTGACTAGTTCTATGTCAAGTGCTCAGTAGCCATCAGTGGCTACTTCATCAGAAGTACAGCCATAGAGGGCATATTCACACAGAAGCCTGAGGGCCAGGAAAAGGAACTTGTAACCTTTGAAGTCCCTTTAAATTTTGAAAGCATCTGACTCTATGAAACTCTAAAGAAAGAAATAGCTGAAAATGTTAACAAATGGAAAAACATACCATTCTCATGTCTGGGAAGAATCAACATTGTTAAAATGTCCATTCTACCCAAAGCAATATATAATTTTAATGCAATCCCTATTAAATTTCCATTGTCATAC
>CAUYTI010080355.1:0-12575 GCA_963575145.1 Galago senegalensis
GCCGGGCGTTGTGGCGGGCGCCTGTGGTCCCAGCTACTTGGGAGGCGGAGGCAGGAGACTCGCTTGAACCCAGGAGTTGGAGGTTGCTGTGAGCTGTAATGCCACGGCACTCTACCCAGGGGGACAGCTTGAGGCTCTGTCTCAAAAGAAAAAAAAAAAAAGAAAAGTCAGTTTTCCCCCCATTGAATTATAGTGCACCATTGTTGAAAATCAATTGACCATAAATGTAAGGGCTTATTTCTATAGTCTTGATTCTATTCCGTTGATCTCTATGTTTATGATTATACCTGTACCACACCATCCTGATTACTTTGTGGTAAGTTTTAAAATCAGAAGTGTGAGTCTTTTGACTTTGTTCTTTTTAAAGAATATCTTGGCTATTCTAGCTCCTTTGCATTTCCATGTGAAATTTAGGACCAGCTTGTCAAATTTTGCCAAGAAAAAAGAAAAAAAAAAGCAAAAAAGGATTACATTGAATCTGTAGGTCAGTTTAGCTACGTCAATAATACAAAGTCTTCTAATCCCTGACCATGGGATGTCTTATTAAATATCTTATTTAGATATTTAATTTCTTTCAACAGTTTTTTTGGATTTCTTTTTATCTACATTGCCTACTCCTAAAGCATTTTCTTCTCCAAAGGAATCTTATTTATAATCCAGGCAGGAGAAGGCAATGAAAGAAAGAAATGCACTGTTCAAATACATTCTCTGTTTTATTGGAAATAGTAGGCTTTGAATGGGAAGTAGTATCTGGAGGCTTTATTATAATGCCAAGAATTACCTGACTGAGAATTGTTAAATCCTAGTCAGGTTCCTACAAAGTAGTACTTTAACCTCATTCCTTACAACAGTTTAAAAACAGAAGTATTGCTTATCTCTCTGGGATTGTTTGACTTCTAAGAAGTAAACCAATTAACCTTTCAGAGCACTGGACAGCTCCAGGAATTTGCTCTCCTTCCTTTAAGTTTTAAAATTTATCTTTATTTTATTTTTGAATATGTTTAAAATATAAAGAATATCAAAAGGTATGTAGTAAAAAGTCCTCATCCCTTTTTTCCATCTACCAAGTCACCCTTCAATTCTTATGTATCTTTCCAGAGTTTGTATATATAAATAAAACAAATATGAATATATATTATTCTTGAAGTTAATCTTATCATATACCTTAGAGTGGATATTCTTTGCCAGCTCTATGGAGGCATAATTGACAAAAATTATTTATCTTTATGAGGTTTTGATATATATATGCATTGTAAAATAATTACCATAACAGCTAATTAACATATCTGTTATCTTACGTAGTTATCTTTTTTTTTGTGGTAAGAACATTAAAGATCACCTCTCTCAGAAACTTTCAAGGATACTATACATTATTATTAACTATAGTTAGGATGCATGTTAGTTGAGAGTTAATAAGAAATAAATTTATAGTAAGATTTTAATATGAAAATGAATTCATACCTAATCAATCTGAGTATTCCTCTTAGTAGAAGTGAGGACCTCTTCCATATGTGAGTTAGGAGAAAATTTTGATCTTCCCATCAGTAAACTTCTCTTATTCCACAGCAAGAAGGGTATTTTAATCAGGGTTTGATACTCTCTTTGTGACAGATTCTGGCAAATGTCCATATTATGGGGCCACTAGTCAGAACTTGTAAGAACTTCTCTCTGCCTACGATAAAATACATAAGGGACAGATTTGTTCTTGGCTGAATGGACAATGTGCAATTCTCTGGCCAATCCTAGTCTGGATTCACATTGAATATATATGCCTTGATCTCAGTCATTAATCTCAGTTTTTTTTTCTATGTATATGAAAACTTTCAGTACCAGTTAACTTATATTGCACTAGAAGCCTAAAGTTATAAGATAATGTTTAATTTCAGGGTTCACTGGGGACAAAAATGTTGGCAAGAAATACAGCTTTTAAAACATAAAACATCGACTCTGCGCCTACGACACAGTGGTTATGGTGCCAGCCACATATAACCAAAGTTGGTGGGTTTGAACCTAGCCCAGGCCAGCTAAAACAACAATGACAACTGCAACAAAAAATAGCTGGGCATTGTGCTGGGTGCCTGTAGTCCCAGCTACTTCGGAGGCTGAGGCAAGAGAATTGCTTAAGCCCAAGAGTTTGAGGTTGCTGAGTTGTGACACCACGGCACTCTACTGACAGTGGGATTATGTCTCAAAAAAAAAAAAAAAGCATGAGACATCATATGTGCACATTACTTAATTTCCTTTGTAACCTGTATAATTCATTTACTTTTCTTTTCAAAGAAGACATCTGTTAAAGACATGGCTGACTTTCCTGTCCCTACCCAAGATGTGACTGGTGATGACAAACAAGGTATGAAAAGAATGAAGACATTCTACCTCTGCTTTTCCATTCTCTTGGAATGGCTGGCTTCTAGAGCATCTGAGGCCAGCTCTCTGTATGTAAACACATTTGCTGAATTTAGTTCAAATTGTTGTCACAAAAGAATAGTTCATAAAGTGGTAGCAGTAGCTTGAGTATCCATCTCCCTTCAACTCATTGACCCCTTAGTCACTGCTGACCCTAATGTTGAATTGGTTCTGGTAGGAATTAGGAAGTGACTAGAAGCTGAAAGAATGGAGAGCTTAGCATCTTGTGCTGGCAGATGTGATCTGAGGAAATCAGTGTAAATGCACATCATTTGCACACAAGTCTAATCCATGAGAAAGTTTTCTTCCAGACAAAACTTTTATCTCTCGGCTTTATCTGTTTCTTGGTGACTTTGTGGGTGTGAGGCTGTGACACAAAGCTAGCTACAATTTGCATATCTTACCGTGCCTGGCTGAGAAGCAGTGCAACACAGTGTTCCATATCAGAGCAACCGTCAAGCACAGGCCTGAGAATAGTTAGAAGTGGAGGAGGGACCCTCTCACTCACCCACCCCCATACATTGTATAATGCTTTATAATCTACTAGGCTCCTTGGTGTACACTGCCTTATTCAGTGCCCACAAACCTGAGTGGAGGCTGGTATGTTTTATCACCTAAAATTTAGAGGTGAGTAAACTGAAGTTTAGGCAGTATGAATCATTTGCTTAAGTTATTAAGAAAAAGAGCTTGGGCAAAACCCAAGATTTTCTAAGCCTCAAGCCAGTATTCTGTCTGTTATCTGATATTGATTCGCTACCCATGAATGAGAAGCTTATTTGAAGAGACTAAAAATCAGTGAAGCTATTTCAGGTTTTATTGTTGAGATCTGCTATTGATTCAGTATTGTACAGGGGCTGAACATGAAAAATAAGTTTTCCAAGGAACAGTAATTGTATACTGTCTATTTAAATACTTGCTCAGCAGAGGCAGATGGAATTGGGCATTGCAGCAGTGTGCACTCTGATCACTCTCCTAACTGGGGGATCTTAGCCATGATTGCACAGTAGAATAACTGGGAAAGCTCTAAAAACAATTGAAGCTGAGGTTTCACTCCCAGGGATTCTCATGTCATTGGGCTGGGTGTCAGGAATGGGGAGAGGGAAATTCCTGATACTTCCTGATAATATTCCTCCTAACCACTAGAAGTGCTCTCTAGAAGGAGGTACACTTGTTTTCATACTCCAGGAGGTCTTTATTGTTTTAGTAAATGTGATAGCAACTTTTAGAGGTATGTAAGTTCTGTTTTTTTTTGTAAGTGATAAGTAGGGATTCCTTGTTTTAATGTAATATTCCTCAGAAATAAAAATGTTATATATATATATTTTTCTATCCCTCTCTTTTTTGTTCCTTAAAAACAAAACAAACCACCACCAGTTTTGAAAAGTACTACCAATGAAGCCTTACCAAAGGACGTGTCTGAGGATCCAGGTAGGAGAAAACCATTTTCATATACTTTTAATATAATTATTTGTAATTAAGAAAACCAAGTTTTAGTGAGTAGGCAATTGCTACCTTTATGATAGAATGTCTCTTTCTCTCTAAATATTTGTCTTGTGTTTTATGGCAAGGAAACCTTTTGGTCTTTTTTGTTTTTTACCCTTTTGCTCTTTTCAGGTGTGAGAAGAAGGCTATTTCTTTTAAGTTCTGAGTTTAGATTTCAGTGTGAACTTAGGGTCTTACAAGAGGTAAAATGATTTTAAGAAAGCATTGTGGTTTCTCTGTAGGATAAGGGATTGATGGGATAGATCACCTGGAGGCCCAGAGTTGGATTGATATTTTCCAATTCCAAGCAGAAATCTCAAATATTTTCATTATGCTTCACCACTGGGAAAACAAGAATATGTGCTTATACATAGAGTGGATACCAAAGAGAAAAATAATAGTTGTGGTTGTTAAGTTTCTTGGAGAGTTAAAACAGTGTTTGTGGAGCTCTGAAGAATAGCTGGGCCTCTGTCCTCAGCTCTCTGTAACTGGAGCCATCACTGAACCAAAATAAACCTAGGTAAAAATAAAGTGGCTATGGAAGGCATTGCTGTTTGGAGCTCTGCTTACGAGGACATGATGGAAGTTGCTGCTTTCTCTCTTACTGCTCTCTCTCTTCTTTATTTATTTGAGACTGAGTCTCCCGATGTCACCCTTCGTAGTGTGCTGTGGCGTCACAGCTCACAGCAACCTCCAACTCTTGGGCTTAAGTGATTCTTTTGCCTCAGTCTCCCAAGTAGCTGGGACTATAGGTGCCTAGGGCCACAATGCCTGGCTATTTTTTTGTTACAGTTGTCATTGTTTAGCTGGCCCACGCTAGGTTCGAACCCTCCAGCCTTGGTGTATGTGGCCAACGCTGTAACCACTGTGCTACAGGTGCCAAGCCTCTCTTGCATATTTAATAAGCAAATCACATTTGTTATGATTATCTGTCATTCCAGGCTTATTTATTTAAAGTTGAAACAGAAGAATCAATATCATGTTGAGGCTTATGCTGTCATATAATATTTTATACATGCCAAGTTGATTCAAGGCTTAAGAGAGAGAGGGTGGAGGGAGAGAAAGGAACTGGGGGAGGATGGGAGAAAGGGGAGAGAGAGAGAGAGAGACAGCATATATATGGTTGATTTCATCAATGGAGGCCTGAGAATCTGTGTTTTCAGACAGCTCCCCAGGTGATTCTGGTGGTTAGTCTATTTTGGGAATCACTATGTCTAGAAGGTGATACTACAAAGTAGAAAATTAAGATTATAGATCAGTCATGACTCCAAAAGTAGTGGAATTCCTAAGCTTAATTTTGACCTTTGAAACTGATTTGGTTCATTCATCATAGGGTGTGGGCCAAATGCCTCAGGTTAGTTTTTCTGGCTCTGATTTCTGGAGCTCAAGTGGATGCCATTCCAGTTTTAGTAAATGTCATGTTACGGTATTAGCAAAAGCTATTTGAATTTGGAGTGTTAAATTGGTACTTCTCCACAATCTTTAAGGATCATAACTATTCCTATTGTTTTAGGGTTCTTAGCCCCAGACAAGTGTTCTCTGGGGCACAGGCCTTAGATCTTATTTTTAATAGTCCTTCACTGACTAGGACATGGCATCACCAAACCAAACCTAACAAGTGTGCCACGGTATGTGGAGTATATTCAGTTTTGTGTCCCGTATGTGTTTTTTCTGATTTGTTCTTCCCACTGCCACCCCTTTCTGGGTATGAGGAACTCCTTCATCTCAAACTTTCTCTTACCTGAGAAATGTTTGGATTCCCAGAGGGGGATGCAAGAGTTGCAAGGTCATGATTTAGAATTTTGGGTGACTGTCCATGCCACGTTAACTTTAGGCTTGCTCTCTCTTCCCATTCCCATTTCCTAAAAAGATGACCTGCCTGGAATGTTCTAGGAAGTTGTCATTCTTCTTCCCTCTTTCCAGCTAAATGAGAAGCTACGTATGATACGTCCAATGGCTTCTTCTTGAATTCACAGCACACCATGTCCTTGCCATTTTTGCAGATATTCATATGCATCAAAAGCCAAGTATGACTTTTGGAGGCTTGGAGGCTGATAGAAGAGTTAACTAGAGTGATGTTCAGCTTTTTCTAGGCTGAAACCTGTGGAGACCTGCCTAGGATATATTTTTGCAGGTGGAAGGAGGAACAGCTCCCGGCCCCACTTTTCCATAGTTGGTGGTAATAATGATGATGAAGATGTCGACGTGCTGGGTGATAGATGGGGAGGTAGTATGTTCTCCGGAACTGGGGGCATTCCTTGTTAAATATTTTTTTCTATGCCCTTATGCTTTTAATTGCTGAACGTGTATATATTAGTGGGGTCTAAGAGAATATTAAACCGACATCCCCTTCCAGCCTAATTCAACAGAGCCCACTGCACAAAAGATCTTTTTTTTGGTGTGTTTGGATCACGCTGAGGGTTTGGGTCAGTTCCCTCACAGTATAGTCTTCAGACTGATGTTGGTGATTTTAGCAGCTGCTCCATTGCCAAAGGTCACACCATGGTTTTGCTGGGGTAGAGCAGTTCTCTCCTTCCATTACCTGTTCCCACCTGTACCTCCTTTGCTGTCTTAGGAGGAACCAGGCCTCTAAAGCTTGAAAAATTAGGAGCTCTTATCTATGCACTGCAAAACAGTCATGTTTTACAATTCTGAAATACAAATACATACAGTTTCCCAAGTATCTTTTCCTTCTTATCTGTCCCTGGGAGAAAGGGGATGCATTATTTTGGTCTTCATCCTATAGGTGAGGAGAATGAAGTTTGGGGAGGCAACAACTAGTTAGCATCATGGCCAGGAGGACTGCCCAGGCCTCAGGATTCCTGGCCTGGTCTCTGGCCCTGTCTTTCCACTGCTCATCTACATCGTCACCCCATCTGTCTGTTTGTCTGTGTGTCTATCTCTCACCAGCAGGGCTCAGCCCTCCTTCCACACCCCTTCCTACATCAGCAAAAAGGCAAAGATAATGGCAGTTGAAAAAAGAATTAACAGTCACCGTTGTCTGGTTTGGGGAACAGTATTTTAATGTGGCCGGGACCTCTCCTACCCATGTGTTTCTTGAAAGCAGTGGGGCCTGAGGGAGAAGAGGGCCACGGAGCCAGCTGCAGGCAGCCTGCTCAGAGGGCTTCCCCAGCTCTGCGGTGAGTCTGGTCACACTCTGCCCACCCAGCTCCAAGGCAGCCTTGCTGGCAGGGAGAAGGCCCCCCCAGACTGCCTTTCTTTGCTGCCTGGGATTTGCAGGAGGGAGGGAGGGATTTTTCCATCTGTATCCAGGTATGGGTGCACAATAATGGGCAAGAGGGGACTTCCGCTCCTTAGGCTCTCCATAGTTTCCAGGGCTGTGGCAGTGTTTCAGTTGTTTGAGGCCAAAAGATGCCTGTGTTCTCACTACAGCAAGCCAAAGTGCTTCGGCTGGGAGAAAGGCGTCTCTTGCAGCTGACCACATCTAAGGGAGTATGACTCGCAGTTAGCTTTGAGCCTTGTTAGCATTTATGAGGATTCTCAGCTCCCCTTTCTGCCTTGCTTATCTAACCCAAGGGTTTTAATGATCATCATAAATTCAGGCTGCTCCATACCAAGGAGGGATTTATCTCTGGAGAAGTGAAAACAAGGATGGGATAATGCAGTGAGACATTTTCTTTTTGGAAGAATTTGTGAAAACAAATCAGTTATGTTATTGTTCCTCAGCACTTTTTCTGTGAATTTTTATGACCTTTTTTTAATGAAAAATTAATAATATTTGCAAAACCTTAACATAGATAGACTGGTTCCTGAAGTTTTCCGTAGAGGAAAAACATTAAAAACATAAAAAGAAGATGAATATTTTTATAAATGTTTCTAATTACTCCTTAGAACTTGCCATGAGAAAGTAGATTCCATGGGTGTTGGTAGTGAGCAGGTTAGCTTATGATTTAAATTTGATGAGGAAGTCACATGACTGACAAAATATTTTAATGATTTTATTTAGTAATATTCCTTGTATAATTTGGTCACAGAGATGTGGGACACAAGAATATTTTCTTATAGGAAAAAGTGCATGGCTCATTTCAACTTAACCTGTAGGAGCTTTGCTTTCTTTTGGCTTTGTTGCCTTGGTAGTATATTTTTTTAATGAAAAATGTGTAGCCAGATAGACTCCTTCCTAGCCTTCAGGAGAGACTGGTTTAAAATCTATTACTAGGCCATCATGAGAGACCAAGAAACCTTCAATTATGAATCTATCATATAAAAAGACAACCCCTTGTCAGGGTTGTCTTTTTATACTGGAATGACTTCATTAATCAACTTGGATTTGAGAATGGCTTCTCAGATAGTGTTCTGACAAAAGGAAAAATATGCTGGTTTTTCTTTTCTTTTAATTGAATTTTAGCTTTAGACAATGTGGAAGCGGTCAAGCTCTCCACACGAACATTTGTATTCTACACTTACCTGTTGATGTGTTCTGTACTAGCCCAGGTGCTGCTTTATAAACCTGTTTAACTGCAGAAATGAAACCCAAGCAAACAACCAATAATCTTTGTTTCAGCAACTCCTAAGGATTCCAACAATCTCAAAGCAAGACCAAGATCCAGGTAGTGTTTATTTAATTTCTGCTTTAATGAATGCCCTCTGTGCCCTGTCCCTGACTACAAATAAAAACCCCAAGCCCAACCCATGATTTCCTTTTCCCTTAGACAGAAAGCTCAGGATCTGAGCCATTTCACTTGCCAGTGGCCTAATGGGAACCTGCAGTGACGCTGGGGAGCCTCTTAGTTTCTGCGGTTGGTTGTTCATGCTGTAAGGTGGTGAACGAAGCACTATGGCCCCTGCTGTGAAGTGGGTTGTGCCAGATGACCAAGTTGTTGCAGGATGATAACTAATAGGCAGAAGTAGCTTTGGAAAGAGGGAAATATGATTCAAATGTAATAAACACTGGAATTTGTTATTGTGACAAGATCAATATCAAAAAGTAAGAAGCCTGGAGAATAAAATCTAGAGTAGGGAAAGAAAATGCTTATGAGGACTTGAGTGAAGCTCAAAGCTTCAGGTGAGCAGTCCTTATGGTTTGTTTGAACCTGTCTTGGTGCCTCTTCTCAGCTTCACACTTTTAAAGTAGTTACAAGCTAGTAAAACATGGACAGCCAGTAAGGCAGAGCTTTGGTCGACATCAGACTCAGAAGACAGGAGCAGAGGGAAATACAGAAACATTAATAGAATTAATCCATTGAAGAGGGGAAATGGTGTTGGGAGCACTTTTTGCCAGTAGAATTGCAGTGTAAGGTAGGGTATTGTGAGTGTGTATTTTCTAAGTTTTGCTTTGGCTCTTAGTGACTTTTTCTTCCTTTGGTTATTAGACACATTCTTGAGAAAGTGGATTTAAGTAGGATCATATTTTATATGTTTAAAATAATGACATTTAAGAAAATCTCATCTCTTTGTAAATCAAAGAGTTACCCCTTTGTTTATATTTCATGTTTGCTTTTTCCAAGTTGGGGTTTTATTTCTTTGTTCATACAAGGTATAAATATCTATATTTATATGTAAAAAAATAACACATAGAGTAATTCATGTTGGTAGGAAGAAAAAGCAATCTTTCTCTCTGTGGTCGCACATTTACTCACCTTTTTTAAAAGGATGAATGGATCTTTTACAAATTTGTACTAGCTTTGGGCAGTGGGATTAGTAATATTTATGTGCTTTCATAGTAGGAAACACCTTCTTTGAATTGTAGAAATCTCCTTCTGTGCACTTTGTTAGCCATAAATCAAACCTCACATTTTTAGCTTCTACTGACGTCTTCTCTCCCCCAACATGAAATTTGCAAGTGAAATTACAAAATCTCATAGCCACATATTCCATTATTAATGTGTCTGGCTAAGTTTTACATATTATCCTTTTAGGGATTGGTCTCCTGGTCTAATTTGGATGATTTTATTTTCCATCTGGGTCTTTACTGAGACCAAGAGAATCAAATTATTTTTATCCTTTTTAAAATAATAAAGCTTTATAGAAATGTAAGAGAAAGAGGGAAAGTCACCCTTCTAACACTACTACATTTGCCATTTTGTCAATTCCTTGCACATTTATGTTTTAATTGGCTTCAGTCATGGTTATACAGTCTTACTTGATATTCAGTAATTTTCCACATGAAAATAAAAACATACAGGTTATTTTTTTCATTTTTTAATACCAAATGTTTATATGAATTTGAGTTCTAAAGCATGCTTATTGTTCTTCTAAACTGGTCTGTTCTTCCTTTTTTAGGCACATACAAATAAATACATGGTTTATTACTTTTCAAAAAACATGCCAGGGAAATTCAATGAGACAGAGAATGATCTTTTCAAAATGCAGTAAGAGAACAGATATGCAAAATAGAACCTCTACCTTTAGTTCACATCATAAACGAAAATAAACTTGAAATGGCTCATAGGCCTAAATTTTAGCAAGGGTCGAAACTCTAAGATTTCTACAAGGAAACCCAGGAAATTATGAGGTATATGGTATAGGATAGTGTGCTTAACTTTATGTGCACACACATTATTTATATACAAACACATTATTCTTTCTTGAGTGGGAAATGTCACTAAAGCTATATGTGACATAGGAAGTCCTTTTAATTTCTACCAAGGGTCTCTGATATCCTTTTAAAATGAAGAGTTCCAGTTTTAAAAAGTCGTCATTTTCACTCTCCTTGACTCTGGTTGAAGTGTTTGAGCATTTGTCCCTGCTGGTCTCTACCTGCCTTTGCTTTGCCTATCTTGTCAGTTATGTTACAGGGACCACCCCAGAACATGTTGTGTGCCATTATGGTGGCTTTATTAAAGATTAGAATCTTGTATGACACACAAAATCCTTGACTGCCACAAAGAAACTTTGAGAAACTAGTTCACAAAAAAGAAACCAAAAACAAACTCGCTGTGTCAAAAACAGCTCTGTTAAGAACTGGATGGGCTTAATAGTAATTGATGGATTCTAATTTCCTAAGTGCCAGCCTAATAGCTAAATGCGAAGAACAGTTTTCTGAGGCTAATTTGTCTCCGGGACATATCTCGGCCTCAAAGGTCATTTTATGCTTTGACATACAGTTAGCTGAGAAGCTAAATAGAACAGACACACACATCTATTTCTTAGATCCCTCTCATGTTCAGTGTATTGGGAACTTATCTTTGAAACACATTCCTAAACCATAGATCAGTGTACAGAGTTGGATTAATTTAGAAAATAAATAAGTTTACTACCTACAGATGCAAACATTTTAACCTAGTCGTTTGTATCCTCACATTAATCTGAAGTAAATAAGTGTCTGATAAATATTCCAGCTGCTACTGCTAAAGGATTTCTTGTCTCGCTGATAAAAAATGTCTGAGAACATTTTAAAAATGGAATTTAGAAACAGAGACTAGAGTTTGAATTGAACCTATGTAACTTTCTATCTATGTGACCTTTGATCAGTTTTTTAGTTCCTTTTTCTTTAAATTCCATTATTAAAATTACAGTCTCAGAAGTTAGTTGACTGCGTCTTGCTACAGATTAAGTAAGAAGCTAATGAGTCTTGAGCTTTGAAAATTGCCCAAACCCAATTCCTCAGGGTAAGATAAGCTAGACCCCTCAACCTGATTAATATGTGTTTTCCTTTCTTGAATTTCATTTGTGGCATTTTCCCCTCAAACACTGATTCTTACCTTCAGTTTATCTGTCACAATTCCACATGGACCTGTTATCATGCTTGTAAGTAAATAGGAGGTGTGTTTTGTAGTCAGTTAATATCATGAAGCCTTTCTGCTAAAACATGGAAGTACATAAGCCAAGGAGTTGCATGTCACTCTTATTAACAATTCCAATAGAAACTGATTTGTAGGGATAACTGACTTTTTAGGAGGGGTAAATTTAGTTCTAAAGCAAGGTATAATAAGAACAAAGAGGCAAAAAAGACCCAAGTTCGTGGTTGGATTTGGACAATGTCAATAGTGGCATCCAAAGGATAATAGAATTTATGGCTTCTTTGGTAGCTGACCAGTCCTTTGCAATCACTTTGACTTTGAGGATATTTTCCATTTCAACCCAACTTAAGAGAGTAAAGCTTTGCTTTTTCGCTTTTGACCTTCCCTTATTTTGCTACAGATCTTACTCTAGCACCTCCATAGAAGAGGCCATGAAAAGGGGTGAGGACCCTCCCACCCCACCACCGCGTCCACAGAAAACCCATTCCAGAGCTGCCTCCTTGGATCTGAATAAAGTCTTCCAGCCCAGTGTGCCAGGTGAAATGCCGCTTTGTCCCCTGAACCCTTCCCTTTCCTGTTGGAGCCAGTGGATATGTATGTGCCAGAGAGGCCTTTGTGAATCTGAAGAAAGAGCAGACCTGGCAATTTCCCATCCCATGAAGGTCTTCATGTGGCTGTGGTATTCTTGGGAGGGAAAGCAATTCTAGACAGATATATAGCCCATGTGTCTGGAGTCTTGCCCATACTTACAATGGATCAAGAATTATGCAATTCTTGGCTTGGCGCCCATAGCATAGTAGTTATGGTGCCAGCCACATACATTTAGGCTGGTGAGTTCAAGCCCAGCCTGGGCCAGCTAAATAACAATAACAACTGCAACAACAACAAAAATAGCTGGGCTCTGTGGCTGATGCCTGTAGTTCCGGCTACTTGGGAGGCTGAGGCGAGAAAAATGCATAAGCCTACGAGGTTGAGGGGGAGGTG
>CAUYTI010080356.1:0-26961 GCA_963575145.1 Galago senegalensis
GGGGGTTTGGAGGGATCACTTCTGAGGTTTGTCTTATAGGGGTACAGGTGAATCTTTCTAAGTGTAGAATGTGAACGTTTTAAAGCAATAACTAAGAAAATGACATGAAGGCTGTGTTGACCAGTTTGATGGAAGTATTTCAGATTGCATGTGAAAACCCCACACTGTACCCCAGAAGTGCATTTAATGTACATAGTTAACATTCAATAAAAAAAAAAAAGAAAGTAACTTCATGTCGAGGCAAACGCAGAGGTGATGATTCAGACACACACAGACACAAAACCCCTGTGGGATTGTCAGGTGCAGCTGATAATTACATCCTTATCTCATGGTTATTTTTTAAGAAGAACCTGAAGTAGAAGTGTGACCAAGTTAAATTTATTCCATAAATTTAAATTTCATTTAATATTTAAAAATCAATTCATTTAGTTTACCATACTAATAAATTAAACTAGAAAAGCCTAAGATTGTTTCAGTAGATACTAAAAAGTATCTGATACATTTTTACCTCCCTTTGGCTTAAACCATGAACATAAAGGAGTAGAGACGTCTTTAAACTGACAGACTCTCGCCTGTCCGAGAGCGCTGGGACCGTCTCCTGCCTTTTGGTGGCTGTGGGAACCAAAGCACAGATGCCTCTAGGGCCTGGCACTTTGCACGGGGCCATGGGGTTCCCACCCCTTTTGTTTTGTCCCCAAGATCTCTCTGACTTTCTTGCAAGCTCATTATGAACTTAAAAGCATATGGATTTTTATTTTATTTTATAGCAGAGATTTTTCACAATATCAAATCTGTAAGTTTGCCAGAAAGGGAAAACTCAACTCAACTTTTTATAATACATTCTATCCAGAAAACATTTTAAAGATTTATTCCTTTGTTTTATACTTAGAAAGAACATACAACAATTGTATACACATTCCTTCAGTGACACTTGATATGAACCCTATGTCACACCAATACCTAGCAATACCAAATAAAATACATTTGAACAAAGGTACTTAAAAATTTTAAAGCTATTGAACCCTCAAAGGACTTATGTCTTAGTAAGTCATATACGAATGGAAGTTCATTTGCAGCATGAATTATACTTTGTAATATGGGTAAACAAAGAGCAGAACAAACTTTCTTCTCTCATTTACAGACTGAAGTAACCTGTGATAACTTGGAATAATATGACAAAGAACCCAGTTTTCAGGTGGAATGTGGTGGATCAGCCTATAATCCTAGCACTCTGGGAGGCCAGGGTGGGAGGATCACCTGAGGCGAGGAACTGGAGACCAGCTTAAGCAAGATCGACATTCCTCTCTACCAAAATTAGAAAAATTAGCCAGGTACAGTAGCTTGTGCCTATAGTTCCAGCTACTCAGGAGGCTCAGGCAGGAGTATCTCTGGAGCCCAGAAGTTTGAGGTTTCAGTGAGCTGTGATGATGCAGTGGCACTCCAGCCCAGGGCTGTTGCAAAAGAAAAGAATCTCATTTTGAGAACCACCTTGTAGCATTTGCTTTGAGTTGGCTGTGACTGCCACGTAAAGCCACACACAGCTTCAGAGCCATCACCCACAAACACCACACTAGGAATAGTGGTCCCTGCACTGATCGGTGGCAGATAACATCCCTGATCATTTAGTTAATAATAGGGTTCATGCGATGAAAGTACAATATCAGTGTTAGGACAGACACTGTGCTTCAGACCTATAAAAGTGCTACTAATTCCGCTTAATGTTTGCTGCTGATTTAGCTTCTTGGAAATTTCAAGTTACATAATTAAGTCATAAATATAACCTGGTTTAAGCCAGGGGCAGCAGGAAAGAAACTTGCTGGTCCTGGCCTCCTGCAGTTCCACCCCTTTCATTGTCACAGGGAGGAAGGTAACACTGTTCCTTTTCTTATGGAACCTGTAATGTTTCCACAGCTCAGAATAACATGAAGTTAAATGGGATCAGTCACCCCTCTTCACGTTTCATTTGAATTGTTCCCGCGCCCCCAGCCATGCTTGGTCCCTCACTGTGCCTGGGTCTGTGTGTGGGAACTCTCTTGGATCAGTTGGTGTCTGCTATGTCTTTCTCCAGCTTTCTCCCCCCACCCCCAGCCCGGGTACCCCCACCTTCATCTCCTTTACTCAACTAGATGAACCCACAGCAATCCTCACTTGCTGGAAATTGAGACATTTCCTTATTTCAAGAGCAGGTGGACAACTCCCCACTCTCTCCTGGTGCCCTCACCAATCTATGACCTGGCTGGAATTATCCAAGGTTCTGAAGACACCCCAGGGGCTCTTTCCCAGTCTCTCAGTTCACAGCTCAGACTCTATGTCCAGGAAGCCAACATCTGCATGGGTCTGACTCTGCCGCTGCCCTGCAGGGGGGAGGATCAGCTTGGTGCCCTTTGTCCTGGGGCCATCCTGGGGCTCAGGCAGCACCCACATGGGTGGTGGCAACACTGCATCATTTAAAGACTGTCATCATTTAATGCCTGGGCCATATTGCATCATAAGCTCAAAAAGTCATTTTTTCTGTCTTCCTAATGTTAGATATCACTTTTTTCTCATTTCTTTGCAATGATAAATAATGTTTTAATGAATATCCTACTTTCATTTCCATTTATATTCTGCATTATTCCTAAGGGACAGATTCCTGAATGTAGAGATATTGGTTCAACGTTTCTGAATGTTTTTAAGTGTCACACGTATATTACTGAATGTTTCTCTGAGACATTGTCCCAGTAGCACCTAAGACCACCTCTCTGCTTCCATTCTCTCCAGCTCTCCATGCGAATAGTGTTAAGTGTGTGCACCTTGTGATGCTTGAAAATTGATGTGCCCGTGACTTAATCTGCTCTTCCCTCACTGGCAGTAAGGCTGAAGTGTTTCCTTGTTTATTAAACACACCGTAAATCCACTTCTACAGTTCTGCCAACTCTTCTTAGGTGGATGTTTTTGTCACCTGTTTACATGAACTTTTATTATAGTAAGGTCACCAATCCTTTGTGATATATTTGTTATGAATATTTTTCCAAATTATGTGGGAATTTCTAATTTCATTGTTTCTTGACCTGCGAAAGTTTAAAATTGCTATGTACTCAAAATTTCTCTATATTTTCCACTGTGGATTGTTTAATAAATTTTCAAGCTTAGAAATTCCTTCTTTGGGTGGTGCCCAAGCTCAGTCAGTACCGGCCGCATATACCAAGGGTAGCAGGCTGGAACCTGGCCTGGGCCTGCTAAGCAACAACGACAACTGGAACCAAAAAATAGCTGGACATTGTGGTGGGTGCCTGTAGTCCTGGCTACTTGGGAGGCTGAGGGGAGAGAATCACTTAAGCCTAAGAGTTGGATGTTGCTGTGAGCTGTGAGACCATGCCATTCTATCCAGGGCAACAGAGTAAGACTCTGTCTCAAAAAAAAAAGAAATTCCTTTTTTTTTTTTGGCTGGGGCTGGGTTTGAACCGGCCACCTCCAGTATATGGGGCCGGTGCCCTACTACTTGAGCCACAGGTGCTGCCCAGAAATTCCTTCTTCGTCAAGGCATAATTATTGCTTATGTTTTCTTATCATTTATTGTTTTGTTTATTCAAAGTTTTATTTATTCAAAGTTTTTCTACATAGAAACACTGCTTCCCAAGACTGTGTATTCCATGAGCTATCTTTCCCTGCTGATCTACATTTGTTCCCTTTTTAAAATTGTAAATGATACTTTGACACGCTTGTTACTCGTACCTTCGTCATTACCGAAGTCCTTCTGTGGTTATGGGTAAATGTCCCACATAAGTGGGCACTTGTTTTTACCAAAGGCCATGTACAGGAATGCTCCTGACAGCTCTTATAACAGTACCAAGGCTGGAAACAAGCTAAATATCCATACAGGGTGGGACAGATTGTCAATCAGGATACGTCCATGCAATGCAGCACTGCACGGAAATGAAAAAGAACAAACCCCTGCCACAGGCAATAGCGTGAGTTAATCTCACAACCCTACATTGAGCGAAAGAGAGTGGACTGTACGATTCCATTTATCCAAAGACACAGGCAGGAAAGACCCCGGTAAGAAACCTGTGCTGACTGTGAGACGCTATCGAGGATCCTCCCAGGGCTCTGGATTGAGCTCAAGTACACAGGTATTAATATGTAAAAGTCAAAAATCCATGAAGTGACATATTTAGAATTTTTGTGTTTCATATATCAATTAAAAAGTGAAACATTACTGACATTGTACATTTTAACCCCTGGTCACATGCTGGGTCCCCACTCGCCCTGTCCCTCCTCCTCACCCCCCTCAGACTCTTTTGACCATCCCCGTCTGTCTCTGAGGCTGGGGTGCCAGTGAGGAATGGAGATAGTGCAGGTGCCGGCCAGCCTTGCTCTGGCCCTACAGAAATGCACTGAGCTCATGGCCAGACCTTTCTGTTTGTGGCCAGTAAATCTTTCTTGATTTAGGGTGGTTGGAGCTGGGCCGTCTGCTGCCTGTGCTGACAGGCCTCCCACCAAACAGCAGTGCAGTGCCCACAGCCGTCTGTCCCCTCTGATCTTGGCTGTCAACTTGCGTTTCTTCAGGATGGCCGCTGGAACCCTGAAGGTGATTTTTAAAACTCTGCTTAGTCTTAATGTCCTCTGATCACCTATGTAGTAAAACACATTAATTTGTCTTTCAGGGGAATGAGAGTGAGGCACGGTGTAAGAGCTCCACAAGTTTTGGTCATGGGTTAGGCAGAAAGTGTTTGGAGCATATAGCATCTTCCAGGGTGACGGAACTCTCTTACACCCTGATGGGGTCCACCCTCCACTCCCACACCTGTCCTCCTCTCCTTTGAGGGACATTCTGACTGCTCTGTGGGTGGCACATGGCCCTTCCTCCAGCTCTGAGGTCACTGCATCCTGATTACACAGGTGAGCATTAATTGTCCAGGGTCTTATCACAGACACTCGGCTCATCTGTGTCTCAGCATCACAGCAGGAGCCCAGACCTGCAGGGCAGTCCGCCCAGGTCCCAGCCCCAGCACCACTGCAATCAGACAAGCCACTTGGATGCACCTCTGGAGTCGGCCTCCTTTTTGTGGCTGAGTGCAGTGTGGCTGCTCAGGCAGGGAGGGAGGTCTTCAGTGGGGCTTCTATCCTCCAGGGGACCGTCCTGGGCAGGGCCAGACCACACCTGCCTTGCCCTTCAGTTGTCATCAATGGTGGCCTCTGGTGCCCCATTGGGAAGCATCTGTTTGTTATGACCCTGAGGACTGTTCCCCGTGGAGAGAACTCTTTCTGCTGTAGACAACTCCTAATTATCTGACGTGCCAGTGAGCCCAAGGCACCTGGCTCATTTCTGGTTTTGACCTACTCTTCCAGGATAATTTTGTGGTCTGAAGAAGGCAGCAAATAGCATCATTTGGTCTTTGCATTTGAAGGAATATTTAAACATAGCCTTAGGACTGTGGAGTTGGAAGAAGGCAGGAGCCCTGTCCCTCTGCCCCAGCTCTGCTCAGCACTTGGTTGTCCTGCCACCAGCAGCCACAGCTGTCTGAGCACCGAGTGTGACATGAGCAGGGACAGGGCCGGGGCATTCACCTGCACAGTCTTTGAGGACACGCACAGTGTGAGTAAAAAGTGAGCATGCCATAAGTTAAGACAGTATGTGACCAGCCACAGAATCACCATCTGAGAAAAGTTAAGTTCTGAATCTCAAAGGGGGAAGAAAACACACACTTTGTGAGGGACCAGAAAGGCTTCGTGGAGTTGCACCCACAGGTGAGCCTGGTCACTGCCCCTGTCCCGGGCGTAGTCTCTGCTCAGGAACACGTGGTTTGCAGGGTTTTTTTAAAAATTTGGATTAATATAAGGGTACACGCAACTACATTACATTGTTTGCATTTGTTAGGAAAAGTTGTAGTATATTGGAGTCCTTTGCCCAGGAAGTGTGCCAGGCACACAGACACTATAGCCGTTATGTGGAGGCCTTCCGGGCCCCCTTCCCTTCCCCTCCTTGAATTTCTTTGTGTTTTCCGCTCATGTGGCTTGCGGATGTCCACCTACTGGTTTCAAGTTAGTACTGAGTGTATGAGCCTTCTGCTTTCCATTCCCAAGATGCTGTATTAGAAGGTGTCCTTCAGCTCCATCCAGTAAACACAAAGATGTCAAGTCTCCGTCGTTGTAATGACTGAGCAGCACCCCATATTATACACAGCCTACAGTCCGTTCACGGGTTGATGGGCGTTTGTTGATGTTGTTTCCACATCTTTGTGATTCTGAATTGAGCTGCTATAAACATTCAAGGATAAATGACCTAATGGTAAAATAATTTTTTTTCTTCTGGGTAGATACCCAGTAACGAGATGGGAAGATCTAATGGAAAGCTGACATTTAGCTCCTTGAGGGTTCTCCATTCTTCTTTTCAAAGAGGCTGTACTAGTTTGCAGTCCCATCCACAGGGTGAAAGTGTCCCCTTCTCTATGCACCCACAGCGGCATCAGCAGCCCTGGGAGTGGGTGATGTGGGCCCTTCCCACCCGGGTTCATACCCACGGCGGCATCAGCAGCCCTGGGACTTGGTGATGTCTCCGGGTGGTTTTGATTTGCACTTCTCTGATGATCCGGACAACAGGCATTTTTTTCACGTGTTTGTTGTCCATTCTTGTCTGCTCAGGATAAGGTTCTGTTCATGTCTTTTGCCCAGTGACTAATTGTGTTGTTTGCTCTTTTCTTGTTGATTTGCTGGAGTTCTCTGTAGATTCTGGTTATTAGCCCTTTGTCAGAGTCCTAATATGCAAATGTCTTCTTCCATTCTGAAGGTTGTCTACTTGCTTTGTTGGTTGGGTCCTTAGTTATGCAGAAGACCCCACTGGCAATTACAGCAACAACAAAAACAAGTAAATCGGACCTGATCAAGCTTAAAAGCTTCTGCACAGGTAAGGTGTGCAGCTATTGACCCGGCAAATGATTTCTTTGAATTCCCCATTAGGAGGATGAAAAGCATTTTGCTTTGAGGATGGAACCATAGTGGTGTGTTCACTGTGATGTCAAACAGCTACATCAACATTGATGTTTTTGTTACAATGTAATCCACAGGTTGTACGTGCAGACATCACACTGGCCCACCGTATTGATGTACCATGATCCCTGGACTTGACAAAATGTGTCCCACGTGGTACCCTAGAAATGTGTGTCAGATAACACTTAAGGGGCTCAGAGAAATCACATATCCATGAAATTTTCCTGTCCAACTATCTAAGGCATGCCACTAAATGGCCACTCTAAAGCGTAGGATTGTACCTCATGTTTCCTGCCCTCAAGATGGTGGCACAGCTGTTGGTGGCTTTGTTGGGGTCTTAGAAGCAGCAGCACCTCACTTGGAAACCCGTTCTGACACACACCATCTAGTGACTCTCAAAACCGTCAGTTCTGAAAGGAGTCCAGAGTGAAAGCGAGCTCTGCACCAGGTCCGAGCAGGCATGAACCGACACACAGTCTATGTCCTTGCATTCGTATGATAAATTTTTAAATTGCTATTTCTGAAGAAGGTAAGGCGTTCATCATCCCAAGGTATCAGCAAATGAAAAGAAGCACCCAGCACTTTTTCTGCTTATACTACGTTAAGTTTGCATGGTTAGATGAGGGTTTCTTTATAAGATTATTTCAGAAAAATAAATAAAAACAAAATTATTGAATTAGAATTTAAGTATTTTCTAGTTCCTGGCTAACCTACGCATCCAGGCTTTGAGCAATGATGACTGTTATCATCAAGAAAGAGAAAAATCAGATACTGTGCGTCTTCCGAGCACAGCGCCTGAAGCCGCTCATAGTCCTGCGAAAGCCAGCTGCACAGACAGACGGCAACACGGGGCGACTCTGCGCGTAGTCGGCAAGCAGCAGGTACGGTCTGCAGGGAACACCACCTGACAAGGGCGCACAGTCTTCAACGGATGAACTGCAAGAAAAATAATGGGATGGGGGAGGAATAGCTTTTAAAATACATCACCTCTAAGTATGGCAATAAAAACCCGCGAGGAAGTCAAAGTTCGGACCGTGCTTACTTTAGGGGATGGAGGAGCCTGGGGAGTGCTGAGGACGCACGTGGGGCCTCCCGGAGGCTGGTGCCTGTGGTTCCATGTACCACCCTGGGAGCCTTTGCAACACTCCGGGGCGTCCCACTTTGTTCACTGTGTTTTATTTGCAGTCCTGTTCTCTTTTCAAGCTGGTGGAAACTCGTTCCTCTTTCTTTGAGGACTGGCATTGTCCTTTTGAGCACTTGATACAGCGTACCTCTCTACGTCACACGGGTCCTTAGAGACGGACGCCCACGCATCCGAGTGCGCAGAGGAAGTGGCTTGATTATTAGCAGAGGTGAAAATGGTCGTGAACCTTCACGTGGAAAACTACCGGCCGGTCGTCAGGAGGAGGCCGGCATTGACCGTGTTGTCTCAGTATATGTGCTGCCCAAGCACGCGCCTGTGTTGACTTGTTTACTCAAGCGTTCACTTGTTGCCAAGGAGCAGAGGAAGAGAATATTCGGGAACCTCTGTGTAAGCCCAGGGGAATTCCTAGAGGATGGCAGGGACCTGAGACAGGGCAGTGAAAAGCTTGGGGCTTACAGGGGCCTTCGTGGGGAGAAAGAGCTTCTATAAAAAATGGACCCTGAGGCTTGAGAAATGAATGGGCAACAGAAGGGGCCGGGCAGGCTCCCACGGTGGCTGCTATCCCCGGAGTGACGTTTTCAGCACACCTTCTCTAGCATACCCTCTGGGGAGCAGGGCTGCCCTCACTGCCGACAGGGAAGCCACAGGGCTTGCAAAAAGCGGCTGAAGCCATGTGCGAGCTTCTCTACCCATCCCCGACCAGTAGCCATCAGGAAAGCAGAGGCCAAAGCAGAGCAGCTGTCCATGGAGGGGGCTCCCCCTTGGACAGCACAACTGGTCTGGTTTGGAGTTTCTGGCATTTGTTCTGTGCACCAACCGATCAGTAAGCAAAATGGGGTGTCCTTTAAAGAAGATGAGACTTTCTGAGCTGCCAAATCTCACAAGACCTTCCTGGGCTGAGGCAGCCACATCCAGAAGCTCCTGGAAGGGGTGTGTGTGTGTGTATAAGTGGGTGTGTGTGGGCACATCTGAACCCAGAGACTGCTGTCACCTGGAGAGGAAGAGCAGCAGAAAGTGTGTGTGGCCCACAGTGACAGAAAGAGAGATGGTGAAGGGGGGAGAGAGGGGACAGTGCCAAGGTTTCCGTTGACCTGGTAGATGCTGTGAGCGGGGTAGGAGTTCGGCTCAAGGTCTTCTCTCAAGAAGACTGAGGGGGAAATAATGTGGCAGAGAGGAGACACCGCTGAGAGTGAGGCTCCTGAGAACTCCAGAAATATAGAGAAACACTGGCCATCTAGACTTGCCAGATGGAAGGAATAAACAGCCGACTTATAAACACACATCTAAGGGGGGCTTTTCTTCCCGCTCCTGGAGAGGCCAGCACAGCAACCGCAGAGGCTGGAGCTGCCAGGGGGCAGATCCGGCCCCCCTTTCTCATCGCTGGTGCCTGGAATTGCAGGGAATCACTGCACTGGAAGAAGAGATGCTTCTAACAAGAAACAAAGATAAAGGTTTAATTTATATTAGAGGGGAACTTGCAGTGTGTGAGACTGTGAGTGCTCCAATAACCACCAGTGGCCAGAAAAGTTACGGGAACAGCTTCAGCTATCTTGGGGCGGCAGTGGGGGATAAGAGAAGCGGTCAGGTCCCAGTGGTGCTTTCTGATCCTTGTTCAGGAAACTGGTCACACCAGCCCTGCTGGAGAAGCTGACTTGCTGCCCTGTGGCCCCACGCCGGCTGCTGTGGAGTCCCGCTCGTATATGGAGTGTCCGTGCATATACCCACATGTCTTCCTCATAAGAAGATGGCAGTACCATGCCGTACACACTCTTCCATAACTTCTCCACCGTACACCACACATTCACATTTTATTCTGGGTCGGTGTAAACAGAGCTGCCTCCTTGGGGTCACGGTTGCATAGTGGTCACGCCTACACTAGCCCAGGTAACAAATGGAATGAGCACGTGTACAGGTTTCTATTCTGAATATCCTTGTAAAGAAATCACTTCACGGGTGCACAAGTTGTTCCTAGAAGTTAAATTGTGGGTCAAAGAACATAGATATTTGTCATTGTGATAGATGCAGCCAAATGGGGCCTGCAGAAATGCTGGTTCAGTCTATACCCCTAGAAGCCTGGGGTGGGGACCTATTTCCCAACCTTCTGGCAAATGTACCGTGTTATCAAACGTCTCCATCTGTGCCAATCTGATAGGTGAACTATCTTACCTTTATCACAGTAAATTGAACTGTGGTTTCAATTTACATCAGTCTATTATAAGAAACGTTCAGCAAGCTTTCCTGAGTTGAACTTTCTTGCATTGATTTCATTGTTACGGACTGTGTGTTCAGACCATCCACCCGTGTCTGAAGTGTGTTTTGGTCTCTCTATTGGACCTGCAGGAGCGCTCAGGGATTAAACAGTGAGTCCTTGTCTGTGTAAGGGCTGTGACGGTTCCCAGCCTGCCGTTTGTACTTTAACTTCATTTTTACTGTTTCCCCCACAGAATGCTATTTTATAATGTCACATTTGTAAATATTTTTCTCTTCCTCTTAAGTCTTATAATTTCATGTTTTAGTATCTAAATCTTTGATTCACCTGACACTTGAGTGAAAGGAGACAACCTTGATGTTTCTTCAGATATATTTTCTGGCTCTACCTGTCACATGTATTGAATAATTAAAATCATCCTCCAGTGCCATAAAAGGTCGGCTTCATAACACACTACTTTGCCTGTGTGATTGGATTTATTTTTGTACTTAGCACAATTCACCTTTATCTGGCCGTTTGCACGTAGGCTCTCACTGGACTGTGAGCTTCCGGAGGAGGCTGCTGTGCTCCCAGGCCTTGTTACACTTCCCTACAAGCCAAGCCCAGTGACTTTTGCAGGTTTGTATTTTGAGGTCCACAGGATCAGAGTGTCTGGCACAAAGTAGGCGCTTGAGACATGCTGATAAATTTGACAAACAAATATTTCAATGGGTTAGCATGAATTACAGCCATGTAACCAGGAAGCATCTATTCAAAATTATTCTTACTAAACAGATGGTTCCTTGTAATGTACACCTAAGCAGCACCAGCATTTTAAAACATCACCTAAAAATAAACTAAATTACTAACATTTAACTCAGTATAACCAGCTTCCGTGAGTGAAATTTAGAGCCTTTTACTATCTTCACTTCCGATGAACCCTCAGCTTGCCCATCAGGAGACCCAGCGCTGAGTTTGACCACCCTCGATCCCTTTGGGATCCATGTGCCTTCCTTGTCACATGGGCGCTTGTTTATTATCACTAAGATATTTTAGTTATGCATAATTAAGCTTGAAATTGTAATCCAATCATGACTAGGAATGTCATGCAGGAAACAAACCTGAGGACATAAAAAGCTCCCTCTCCATGACATGGAGACCTCTAGAGATGGCAAACTCCATTTAGAAACGAGAAAAGCAAGCTTGTTTCAGAAATTGAAGGAAAAAGAACAAATAGAAAACAGTAGTGAGACAAACAGAAAATAGTTTAATTATATGAATAATTTAATTGGAAATGAATGACAGGGAGTGTGATGCTGTTAAAGACTGGGCGTGTTAAAGCAGGGCGGCGAGAGGCTTCACTGAAGACGGCTCTCAGGGTTACTTCTGAATCAATCTAAATGTTAACGGCTCAAGATTTAACATCAATAACTTAAAAAAAACACAGCGTGGCCATGAAGTTTGTGTGCAATTTAAAAGAGTGTGTAATTTAAAACTGCGCACAGACTTGTGGACACCTGTACAGAAAGACTAATTTCAACACTGCCTCAGTTTACCTTCTGCTTGCTCTCATTCATCCCCTTCCTTCTAAGTACAAACGTAATTTCACTCAGAAGATAAATCTATATCACCAAGAAGGAGTTCATTTCCTGTTTTTTTACTTTATCTTTTTATCATCTTTTCCTGGAATTGTCTTGAATATGTAACCTAATGGGACACTTGATACTATGTGAAACTTCCTAGGCTCAAAGATGAAAACGGCTTTCTCTGCCATTATAGTAAAAAGCAATAACTTTTAACATCCATGAACATTTTAAAAGTAAGAAACATTTTAGTAAGAAGAGGCAAAAGTAGCAGCATTAGAAATTAAAGTTACATGTTACAAAAGCTAAGAAACACACCAGATGAAGGTTATTACACACACACACACACACACCAGTTTGTTTTCAAATTATATGTGACATTGTTGTAACAAAGGGTAAAAGAAAAAAAGGAATTCCTCAAACATTTAGGGAAAATAGTGCCTTGTTATTTAGATAGAATGATGAAGGGGCAAAGACCTGTGTTCTAGGTAATTCTTCTTGGAATATGTTTCAGATATAACAAATATTTAACATATATTTAGTAGTTTAATGTTTGCTAATTTTATATTTTGAATAGAAAAAGCCATAAATGTACCTTCATAATAAAGAATAAGCCCATTTTCTATTTTTCTATAACTAAAAATTAATAACATAATACTAAAGCTAAAAAATTAATCTGTACATTAATTTTCTTTTAAATTTATGCTTCCTTATAAATTTAAATGAAGGTGGGTGCTATTCTGAAATTGTGTTGTACTTTTAGCATGAATAAGCTTTAAAATTAGTTGTAAGTTTACTAAAATAAAACAGAAAAATTGTAAGTCTCAAAATATTCTATTTCATTTTCTGTGTGTTTTTAATAGCAGTGGGAATTATGGTCTTTTAATTCTCAATTGTACTACCTTCAGAAGACACTCTTGTAGAATAAAATACAATTTTAAAGTATTTTCAATAAATAATTCTTTTTTCTCTTTTAGAAGACCCCCTCAGGCTGACATCTAAACCTTTGGTAAAGAACTAGCAAACATCACAGTGCAGGCTGATGTGTACACTTCCAGGAGTAATTCTTAGAATGTATTTATCTGAACTGAAATCTCCATGTAACAGTCAGTGGGAACTAGCAATAAATGGCATTTGTATCAATTCCAAAAGTTGTTGCTTTATTTTCTTGTGAACCTCACTAATCCATATGCTTTCAATTTACTTGTTACAATATAACATTTGTCTTGTAAGAGTTCTACATAAGGAAAAACGTATAACACACGTACAAGTAGCTAATTGTCCTTCTTAAACATAATATATACCATAGCACAGATTAGTAAAGATTACACAGTAGGAGAATAAGAAGATCTCTGTTCAATTCCCAGCTGTGTTATAATCACATACAGTAGTAGAACCTCTGTAAGTTGACCACCCAAGGGACTGTAACAAACTGGTCAACATACAGAGGCAGTCAACATAAGGAACTAGGCCTGCTGTACTGCTACCTACATGTCGTGCATGTCTGATCTATAAAAACTAGGTCAATTGAAGGAGGTGGTCAACAATGGAATTTCACGATGTGTATAATATCTGCGTTGTAGGAGAATGATTTATTTTTTATTTGCTGCACACACTGGTAAGAATCAAATGTTACAATATCTGCGAGTTCTCTGACAAACTCCTCTCACTAGTTATTATTAGTGTTTCCGCTATTTTACATAACAGCTTTTTTATTCATTCATAAAGGTACTTCAAAGACATGTTTGGTAGCAAATTAATCACGACTTCTGATGCGTGTGCTCTATTGACTAATTGCTCTAAACACATACACTAACTCAAATATCTTCTGCCTGCATTGCTTAAAGATTGGGACCCAAAGCAATTAAGAAAGAAGATGTAATGTGCACAATTAGAACTGACATATTAGTAGTGAGTATGTAAGTTTAAGTAGTTTTACTCAATCAAAAAGATTTGACACTTATTAGCCCCATTCATTATAGTTTCTAAGACATATTTTTATTACTGATAGTTTTCAGAGTACGTTAACTTTCCCATCCATAGTTTTACAAAGTTTGTCAGTATCTTTTAAGATGACTTTGGTTTATTCTAAAAAGAATTTCAGACTTAAAAGTCCATGTGGGGGAGAATGTGACAAAAACTTTGCTTGAAGACAAGGAAATCTTTTCTTTTCTTTTCTTTTTTTTTTTGAGACAGAATCTTAAGCTGTCACCCTGGGTAAAGTGCTGTGGTGTCACAGCTCACAGCAACCTCCAAATCGGGCTCAAGCAATCCTCTTGCCTCAGTTTTTCTATTTTTAGTAGAGACGTAGTCTTGATTTTGCTCAGGCTGGTCTTGAACTTGAGAGCTTAAGCAATCCACCCACCACAGCTTCCCAGAGTGCTAGGATTATAGGCATGAACCATGATGCCCAGCCAGCAAATCTTGATTGTAACTCACATTTGATCTAGTAAACATTCTAAAATAAAACTGAATTCAATTCTTGTTTCCTTTTTATTTTGTTGGCCACATAGTTTTCTATAATCTTAAATGAACATTGATACACATTTTCTATTCAACTTTCTTGCTAAGTAAACATATAAATGGGATATAAAATGCATCAGAAAATGCGGACATATTCGCCTAGTTCTTATTCATTTATAAAAAATGAATAAGAAAAAAAACAGTTCTCCTACTTATGAGCATACATGTTCCTCACCTGTTCTGTGATATTGTTCTGAGTCACTCATCATCTTTGTTTCATCTCAAATTATTTCTATTAACTTTCTTCAATATCCATGCAAAGTGAATTTATGTTAAGTTGCACGCAACTTGTCTATAAAAACGACCACATCCTTCCTTACCAGTGACTGGTCAGCAGCTCTGCCTTTAGAAGAAACATTGCCAGTTGGTGGCAGCACTCACAAGAGAGGGTCATGTTTCCTCTGTTATCTTTAGGCTGAATTTCACAACAACTCCACAAAGCAGACTCCAAAGGCAGACCTAGAAACAGCAGGTGAACAACTGCGGAAGAGGAGAAGGTCTCTGACCACAAGACATTCTACAAAGCAGTGGAGCATCCAGCAAAAAGCCAGGGGCTCTGGTCCTGCAATTAACCTCCTGAGCAGTGTACAAAAACAGGGTGAAAACGCACTCCTAGAATCAACGGACAATCAACGAACACAGGCTGATCTTTCCACCTTCATGAGGCTGTACTGGGTCCAAGGACACTCCTAGTTGTCTTCACTGAGCAATCCCCTCCCTCTCCCAGCAAATATAGCTGTGTCATTTTGGAGACATTTTTAATGTCATCTGTTTATGATGTACAGATTGAGAAGCAGACAATTCTGTTCTGCTCTGGCAGGAACAAAAAAAGTTTCATCTGGCAGCTAGAACATCAACAGCTAGCAGTACACAGGGATTCAGTGTAGTCAATAAAAATATTGGTGTTATTTTATTACAGGGCCAAACATTCCAAGGAGAAGTGGTGGTCTAAGATGGGGCTTCTATACTTTTTTATATGTAGTAATGTCACACAGCCATTAATATGTAATTTTCATCCCAATAACTGAAAGCTTTTTAGGAAAACAAGTTTTTGTTTTAATGTAGAAATACATTATCAAAATTCAAACACAATGGAATCCAAAATGCATTAATAAGAATTTTAAGTTCATAGCTTCAGTCAGTTTTTAATTGGGCATTTACATGTTTATATTCCTTTGACATAATTATATTTAAAATAAAAGTAGTTCAAATATTGATTGGATTAACTGCATTTGCACCTACTACATATTTTTCTAAACAGTATTAGTTCAATTCATACACTTTTCAAAAGAATTCTTATTTAAAAAGTTACAGGAGTTAACTCAACCATATATGCGCAGTAAATAATCATTCGTTTAGAATCCTCCTCAAATGAACATTTAGGAAAGAGACTAATATTTTAATGAGCAGAATAAATACCACACTCTGAAAGTCTTCACAATTTCCAACGAATTGATACATTTCCTTAACGAATCTTGGTTCTTTAAATGCTTGCAATACCATCCACAGTGAATGTTCCAAATAACAGTCACATTCTATCCTGTAAATTACTCTGTTGCACTGTACACAGAGTTAGCATGTTACAAAATTCTTGTGAAACTTCAGTTGAAACATATTAGCAAATAAGCTTGTGCAGAAAAACATGCTGGAAAGGAAGTCCCCATAAGAATCGTCTGTACATGGTACATTAATCAGAGAAATGGAAATTTATTAAATGGGCTACTGAACAACATTATCTAATAAAGTGAAATATGATGAAATCTTGCCATTCTTTTTAAAGATTAAATATATCCTCCGACATGTTCCTGTGAAGTTAAAATCTAAGCGGGATACATTTTAAATTAAAGTTATTCTAGCTGATTATATAGCATTCTCCTTAACAATCTGCTGAGTCAGTTTTTAGCTCAAGTTCATCTAAATACAAAACACTGGCAAACATCTCCAGAGTTAAGAATTAAAAAGAGCAAGAAAATCTCACAAGCATTGAAATGTTATCTGCCTTTCTTCTCCTAGACACGTGTCTTATAGAAAATAAAGAAGAAAATGAGTGATGCTTGTTACCAGCATGGTGGACTTACAACACATTTTTAATTTCTATGCTTTTATATAATTGATTCCTTTATGAAAAGTAATTAAACTATTCCAGGAAGGATTTTTTTCTGAAAGAATCATTATTGTATATGACTCTGTGTTAAAAATAGAAAAAAAACAAAAAACCTCCTTGTTAAGATATTGCCATTTGCTATCTGAGAAGGGAAAGGCAGCTTCCACTGCAAGATCTTGGACCATGAGAAACAATTTCCCTGCCTGTTTGCTGGCCCCGCGCCACACCAGCAGCACCCAGCCCAGCGTGCAGAGCGCTGGCAGATGTTGTGAGCTGACTTCCACTGAAAAAGTATGGAGGAACAGTTGGAAAATCACAAGGTGTAGAACAAGCTTTAAATAAATAAATAGCTTAGCTGGCAATTTAAAGGAGGAAAGAAAACGAGTTCCTTGGCTGAGAAAAAAGGCTGGGATACTTCTAATTACAGAGTTTCTTACTGCTGGTTTGTTTCATGGGCTGATTCTTAATGAGAACTGAAATTGTACCTCCCACATTTGTATTTCCAGGAGGTTCTAATGGCAAGATGACAGTATGCAGTTTGCTATAGACTGGTCATTTGTATGACAGGAGAACGCCACTAAAACAGGTGCTCTTTATTTTGCCTTCTCTCTGCCCCGAGCTCAGTATCTGAGGAAGGAGGAGGCATTAACTGACAACTGAAAGCTTCCGATACATTATCTTAAAAATATTGTCATTTCATGCTAACAGGACCCTAAGAAAAAACAAAAAAGATCACACTTGCTAACATCTGACCGGCGCAGCAAGTAAATATTCAATACATATGTCAAAATCTAATCTGTTTTAGAAGTAAAAACCAAAAAGGAATCAAACAATGGCAAAAGATACCTTTTCAGAAGAAACCATTACAAGACGCAGAAAAGAGGAAGCCCCGTGGTCCTGTGCTACCGAGGGCTGGGCAGGCCCAATGACGCGCCTCCGAGGGGGATGTCAGTTACCACAAAGCCAGGACAATTGGGCCACATATTTTTCGAGCACCAAGAATCCCTTCATCTTTCCTCTCTGTGCAGACATTTTGCTAGGCAAAATTTGTTAACATAAAAAAAAGCAACAAGATCTAAAAATAACAGAAAACCAAAGCACAACATTCATAAAGGTGGTACCCCCAACATGCACGCGGGCACGCGCACTCCCGGGCACACAGAGCAAACTGGCACTTCTCACCATATTATGTTAAGGCATGATTTAAAGATGGAAAATCAACTTTAGGCCTCACTGAGGCAAATTTTATGCCGATATTCGCCACACTGTCTGTTCTTCCCGAATTTATGCCACTCATCAATTATCATAACTATATACAGGCTAAACATAAAAATGCTATGATCTTTGTGTAGTCAGGGCCCTCTGCACACAAAATTAACATAATTTTACATAAATACAATACAATATAGATATGTATCACCCTTTCAAAATTTACAGATTTAAATTATTTTTCAGATTTGGGATTTTCTTACATTTAAAATACTTTTATAAATTATAGAGAACAAAGATAAACGCCCTGAACTTAATTTTAAAAAGCCAAAATTATGGTAAGATATACTACTGCAAATTATTTCATGAAAACACTATTTTTTAAGAACAGGCAAGGGTTTGTTTTGTTCAGCCTCCTCACTCCGCAGGATCCGGAGCTCTAGGAATCCCCACCCTCACTTTGTCGGGTGGGGATGCAATTGTGTGGGTGCTTATTCGTCGCCGACTTTCAAAGTCACAAAAGCCACGAAGATACAAAAATTCGAAGCGGTTCTTCACCGACATCTTCAACGCGGCGGCCACCGCCCGGTGCGCGCCCGCAGGGACGGGAGCGGCCACCGCCGTCCGCGCGGGCGCAGGGGGGTCTGGCCCAGGGCGGGCGCCGCGCGGAGACCCCAGCGCGGGGCTGTCTCCCGGCCGAGGCCCGCCCTCCTCCCGGCGCTATGGAAACCGCGTTTTTCCACGCCTGCTCGCCCTTCCCTTTCTCCTATTACATCCCAAACACGATTTCAACTTCCCGAGAACCTGACAAGTGAATGGTGCTCACGACGCCCCGGCAAGAGCCCGCGGCTGCGGGGTGCGGGGGAAGGGCGCCCCCGAGCGGGGGGAGCCCGGGGAGCCACCCGCGGCCCGCGCAGCTCCGGTTCCGGGGCGCCCCGCCCGCGCACCCCTCGCCCCACGGCTGTCCTTCCGAGAAAGGGCACGAAGCTGTTATCGATCCAGAGCTCACCGGTGACTAATATGATGCTCGTAAACAACCGGCGGGCCGGGCACCCGGGAACCACCCAGGCGCGAATGAGCCGTGGGGGGCGGGCGCGCGCCCACCGCACGCTTGGGAGCCGGACCCGCCCGCTGGAATGGGGGAGTGGAGGTGGGACGATGGGACAGCCAAGTTCAATGCCTTGGTTGGCCCCGCAAGGCCGCCGGTGAGCCGGGCGGCGGCGAGAACACTGCGGAGTCGGAGAGGGTGCTGCCTCCCCCTCCTCCGCGCCCAGCCCCTGCCGCCGTCTCCACTGCGATCTCCGCCTGCCCCGCCCCCGGCCGTGTCCCTCCCTGCGCCCCCTCCCCGGCGGAAGCTCGGAGCCCAATTAATTGAGTCAAAGGCGGGAGGAAGGCCCTGCGCGCCGCAGCCCGCCCCCGCCCCTCCTCCGCGCCCCTTTTCCCGCCCTGGGTGGCATCTCCTCCGCCGGCATCCACAACGAGCCTCTGATTAATAAGGCTCGGCCCAACCTCCACCCCGCCCGGGCCCCAGCCCGGGCCTCTGAGGGAGGGGGAGGGGACGGCGGGAAACACGGCCCCGGGAGAAAGGGGGGCGGGGCGGGGGCGCGCAGCCCGCCCCCCCGAGCCCCACGTCTATTGGCTATGAGCGCCGTCCGTCCGGGGGCGCGGCGCCAATGCGGGCGGCGGGGCGGGGCAGCTGCGCCGTGTGTGCCTGCGTAACGCCGAGTCACATGTTGTTTTGCTCTTCTTAGTTCAGTCACTCGGTGCGCGATGTGTTACTCACTGTGCGGCGGGGACCGCGACGAGCCCGGGTCGCCGTTGGCAGCAGTAGCAGCAGCAGCCCCAGCGGCATCGCGGACCCTGAAAGCCCGGGCGCACCCCGGCTCCCCGGAGCGCGGCACCGCAACAGCGCCGGTGCGGCCGCGCGCGCTTTAGGCTCGGCCCCGCGGCTCCAAGACCCCGACTCTCGGCCCAGCCAGCGGGTCCCCAGGCGCCGCCCGAGAGCCCCGGGAGACAGCGGCCGCGGACAGCCGGGCCGGGGGGCGGCCACCGCCAGCGCCGGGCATCCTCGGGAACCCCGGAGCGCGGAGGGCTCTGCGCCACCGAGCGGTGCTGGCCCCCGCGGGCCTCCCCGGACCGTCCCCACCTCCTGGGCCCGAGGGACGCGTGCTCGGGCGGGCAGCCGGGCGAAAGGGTGGGAGGGAGCCGCCCCCGCCCGCGCCCCCTCCGCCCCTCGCCCCAGCCCTTCCACGCCGGGCCGGGGCGGCGCGGCCTGAAGCTCCGGCGATGGCCAGCCCGCCGCTGCACGGGCTCCCCGGGCCGGCGAGCGGAGACGGCCCCAATCTCAACAACAACAACAACAACAACCACAGCGTGCGCAAGTGCGGCTACCTGCGCAAGCAGAAGCACGGCCACAAGCGCTTCTTCGTTCTGCGCGGGCCCGGCGCGGGCAGCGACGAGGCGACAGCGACGGCGGGCGGGGGGTCGGCGCCGCAGCCGCCGCGGCTCGAGTACTACGAGAGCGAGAAGAAGTGGCGGAGCAAGGCGGGCGCCCCGAAGCGGGTGATCGCGCTCGACTGCTGCCTGAACATCAACAAGCGCGCCGACGCCAAGCACAAGTACCTGATCGCCCTCTACACCAAGGACGAGTACTTCGCGGTGGCGGCAGAGAACGAGCAGGAGCAGGAGGGCTGGTACCGCGCACTCACCGACTTGGTCAGCGAGGGCCGCGCCAGCGCCGGCGACGCGCCCCCCGCCTCCTCGGCCACCTCTGGGTCCTGCAGCGCCTCCCTGCCGGGCGCCCTGGGCGGCTCGGCCGGCGCCGCTGGGGCCGATGACAGCTATGGGCTAGTGGCGCCCGCCACGGCCGCCTACCGCGAGGTGTGGCAGGTGAACCTGAAGCCCAAGGGTCTGGGCCAAAGCAAGAACCTGACGGGCGTGTACCGCCTGTGCCTGTCGGCGCGCACCATCGGCTTCGTGAAGCTCAACTGCGAGCAACCGTCGGTGACGCTGCAGCTCATGAACATCCGCCGCTGCGGCCACTCGGACAGTTTCTTTTTCATCGAGGTGGGCCGCTCGGCTGTCACCGGCCCCGGAGAGCTGTGGATGCAAGCGGACGACTCGGTGGTGGCGCAGAACATCCACGAGACCATCCTGGAGGCCATGAAGGCGCTCAAGGAGCTCTTCGAGTTCCGGCCGCGCAGCAAGAGCCAGTCGTCGGGGTCGTCGGCTACGCACCCGATAAGTGTCCCCGGAGCACGCCGCCACCACCACCTGGTCAACCTACCCCCCAGTCAGACAGGCCTGGTACGCCGCTCGCGCACCGACAGTCTGGCCGCCACCCCCCCGGCCGCCAAGTGCAGCTCATGCCGAGTGCGCACAGCCAGCGAGGGCGACGGCGGCGCGGCGGTGGGGACCGGAGCCGCGGGCGGCAGGCCAGTGTCGGTGGCTGGGAGTCCCCTGAGCCCCGGGCCGGTGCGCGCGCCCCTGAGCCGCTCGCACACCCTGAGCGGCGGCTGCGGTGGGCGCGGGAGTAAGGTGACACTGGCGCCGGCAGGGGGCGCCCTGCAACACAGCCGCTCCATGTCCATGCCAGTGGCGCACTCGCCGCCAGCCGCCACCAGCCCCGGCAGCCTGTCTTCCAGCAGCGGGCACGGCTCGGGCTCCTACCCTCCGCCTCCGGGCGCCCACCCGCACCTGCCGCACCCCTTGCACCACCCCACGAGCCAGCGGCCCTCCAGCGGCAGCGCCTCAGCCTCTGGCTCCCCCAGCGACCCGGGCTTCATGTCCCTGGACGAGTACGGCTCCAGCCCTGGCGACCTAAGAGCCTTCTGTAGCCACAGGAGCGACACGCCTGAGTCCATCGCGGAGACGCCTCCGGCCCGGGACGGCAGCGGGGGCGCGCTGTGCGGCTACATGACCATGGACAGGCCCCTGAGCCACTGTGGCCGTCCCTACCGCAGAGTCTCTGGCGACGGGGCCCAGGACTTGGACAGAGGGCTGAGGAAAAGGACTTACTCCCTGACCACACCTGCCCGGCAGCGGCCGGTGCCCCAGCCCTCCTCAGCCTCCCTGGACGAATACACCCTGATGCGGGCCACCTTCTCAGGCAGCTCCGGCCGCCTGTGCCCGTCGTGCCCAGCGTCTTCTCCCAAAGTGACTTACCACCCCTACCCAGAGGATTACGGGGACATTGAGATTGGGTCCCACAGGAGCTCAAGCAGTAATCTGGGGGCAGACGACGGCTACATGCCCATGACCCCCGGCGTGGCCCTCATGGGCAGTGGCGGGGGCAGCTGCAAGAGTGACGATTACATGCCCATGAGCCCCACCAGCGTGTCGGCCCCCAAGCAGATCCTTCAGCCTAGGGCGGCCACGGCTGCCTTGCCCCCCTCGGGAGCCATGGTGCCAGCGCCCACCTCTGCCGCCAACAGGACCTTTCCAGGGAATGGGGGCAGTTACAAGACCAGCTCCCCCGCGGAGAGCTCCCCCGAGGACAGTGGGTACATGCGGATGTGGTGTGGCTCCAAACTGTCCATCGAGAATGCTGACAGCAAGCTGCTTCCCAATGGGGACTACCTCAACATGTCCCCCAGCGACGCGGGCACTGCCGGTACCCCACCCGATTTCTTCTCTGCAGCCTTGCACGGCGGGGTGGACACGCTCAAAGGCGTGCCCGGCTACTGCTACAGCTCCCTGCCGCGCTCCTACAAGGCCCCTTACGCCTGCGGAGGGGCCAACGACCAGTATGTGCTCATGAGCGCCCCTGTGGGGCGGATCTTGGAAGAGGAGAGGGTGGAGCCACAGGCCACCCCAGGGTCGGCTCAGGCGGCGGGCACCTTCGGGGCCAGTGGGAGTGGCCACACTCAGCCGCATCACCCGGTAGTGCCTTCGACCGTGAGGCCCAGTGGCAGCGGCCGCCCGGACGGCTTCCTGAGCCAACGCTGTCGGGCCGTGCGGCCCACGCGGCTGTCCCTGGAGGGTCTGCAGACCCTACCCAGCATGCACGAATACCCTCTGCCGCCAGAGCCCAAGAGCCCAGGCGAGTACATCAACATTGACTTTGGCGAGGCGGGAGCCCGCCTGTCGCCACCTGCCCCTCCGCTGCTGACCTCGGCAGCCTCATCCTGCTCGCTGTTGTCCGCCAGCAGCCCGGCCTCGTCCCTGGGCTCGGGCACGCCGGGCACCAGCAGCGACAGCCGGCAGCGCTCCCCGCTCTCCGACTATATGAACCTCGACTTCAGCTCACCTAAGTCGCCCAAGCCGGGCACCCAGAGCGCAGACCCTGTGGGCTCTTTGGACGCCCTCCTCTCCCCCGAGGCCTCCTCACCTTACCCACCGCTGCCCCCACGCCCTGCAGCCTCGCCATCCTCACTGCAGCAGCCGCCACCCCCGCCGCCCCCGGGGGAGCTGTACCGCCTGCCTGCAACTTCGGCTGCAGCCACTGTCCAGGGCCCCCGCGCTGCGTCGTCGTCGTCCTCTGAGACTGGGGACAATGGTGACTACACCGAGATGGCCTTTGGTGTTGCTGCCACCCCGCCACAACCTATCGCAGCACCCCCAAAGCTGGAAGGTACCCGAGTGACCAGCCCGACGTCTGGCCTCAAGAGACTGAGTCTTATGGATCAAGTGTCGGGGGTCGAGGCCTTTCTGCAGGCCGGCCAGCCTCCAGACCCACACCGGGGCGCCAAGGTCATCCGCGCGGACCCACAGGGCGGTCGCCGCCGCCACAGCTCGGAGACCTTCTCCTCTACTACAACCGTCACCCCAGTGTCCCCGTCCTTTGCCCACAACCCCAAGCGCCACAACTCGGCCTCTGTGGAAAACGTGTCTCTCAGGAAAAGCAGTGAAGGCAGCGGTGGCGTCCTTGGTGGGGGCCCAGGTGGGGGCGATGAGCCGCCCACATCCCCCAGACAGCTGCAGCCTTCGGTCCAGCCGCCCTCCCTCCCACCACAGGCCCGGCCTTGGGCCCCAGGCCAGCCTGGGGGCTTGGTGGGCTGCCCTGGGGGCAGTGGTTCTCCAATGCGCAGAGAGACCTCTGCCGGCTTCCAGAATGGTCTCAACTACATCGCCATCGACGTGAGGGACGAGTCGGGACTGGCCCAGCCACAGCCTGGAGACAAGAGTTCCTGGGGCCGGACCCGTAGCCTTGGGGGTCTCATCAGCACCGTGAGCGGTGGCGGCGGGTGTGGGGGCCCCGGCCCTGGCGGCCTGCCCTCTACCAGCACCTACGCCAGCATTGATTTCTTGCCCCATCACTTGACGGAGGCCACCGTGGTGAAAGGTGAGGCACTTTGCAGGGAGTCTGGTGGGCGGGAAGTGGGGGGAGCCTGGTGGGGTTTCCCTCCTCTCCGTTGTTGGCTCCTTGACTGGAATGCCAACTTGTTGGCTCAGGCCTGTTGGTTTGTTTTACTCTTGGCTGCCATGTTCTCTTCCTCCAAAGATCTTGCCAAGAGCAGTCAAATGGTCTTTGATTTGAATGGACTTTGAGTTTGTTTAGGCCCAGCCCACTTCTCTCACCAGTGCCACGGCCTTTTCCTTCAAACGTTAGGAGTGTGGTGGTAGAGATAGGATTTTGGGGGGGGGCATCCTGCTCAGGAGGACCTGACTGAGCCCTGGGCCGCAGACCCCAGCCCTCTCTGGGTGTTTCCTAGCAGGACCCCCCGATTCTTGCCCAGTCTCCAGATTTATAAAAACAGGCCTGCAAGTCATTTAAGAAGTGAACATCCATTTTGGTGGTAGCTAAAGAGAACAGTTAACTGTTTCAGTTTTATGCTTAAGCAGCAGGAGCTTCCCGTCTGTCTTAAAAGGTGGGAGGGTAGCACTGCTCAAACACAGGCTACAAGCAGTGGTGGGCTTGCGGGGACATGGGAGCCGCCTGGGCCTTGGCTGGAACCTGGCTCTCTGGTCTGTGTTAATTCCACACTTCCCCACGCTGTAGGTCTGGGGTGTGTTCCAGACTGCGTGTTTCTGGTGAATCCCCTTGTATTGGAAATGCTGCTGGTTGGGGAAACTGGCCTCGTGGACCCATCCCAAGTGAGAGTCTCCTGGGAGGTTTGAGCCGTGACGTAGGGGCCTCAGTCCTAGACACAGTCGAGTAAAACATCAGGTGGGCCGAGGCCAGGATCAGCATGTTTCAGAGCCTTGAATGGTCTTAATTTGGAGTCAGTGCTATAGAGAAAATAAGTGAAGGATGGAAACTCTGTCTTTGGAGGAACAGTTGGGTATGAGGGTGCCGGCATTGTTCTTTCCGCCCTCATCAAATATCTGTGAGGAGCAGCTGATGGTATTTCCTGGCCATCTAAACTTTGCATGGGGTGTGTAGGATGGGTCAGAGTGGGGGAGGCGAAAGGGGGTTGAATGTTCGGTTTAAGAGAGCTTCTCTATTTTCATAGCTATTTCTTTGCATGGGTGCTAGCAGACTAGAGGCTGTGCTGGGACCACAAAATGTATAGCAGCAAATAGTGTTGTTCCGGTGCTGTGCTAGAGGCTGGCTGACAGTGGACACCGTCTGCAGTGGACCAAGGTGATGATCGAGGTGGCTTGGAGATTCATGTGTCTTTTGTTCTTAAAATAAACAGACCAGTCTGATGCTCTGGACATCCAGTTTGTTTTATAATGTATTTGAGACTGTTGGTCCATGGGATTTGAAATTGGAGCCATAGGGTGAATACCCTGCTATCCTAGGGTAGTAGAGTAACAGCTATTTCCTTTTTTATTAAAAATGATGAAAGGAGTCACAGGGAATCATAGAAGGGTAGTGCTTCCGCATCTAATTAAATCAATTGCAGCCGTCAGAATGTATCCCGTGAACAGTGACTCTCAGCTGAAGGCCACTTTGCTTGGGGTTACGTTAGACACTGTTGCTAGCCTGTCAGAGTTGAAGGGTCACGTGAACATAGCAGCAGAATTGTAGATGTGTGGGAAAATACATGGCTCACATGTGAATTTATTTGGTATTCCCAGATGTGAATATACACGGTGAACATCAAAGTAATACATTTTGCCCAAATCTAATTCTCCTCGGAAAAATAACCTGAGAACATGACACCTTTTTCTGCTTTCAGTGAAGCAGGCAGTGCAGACCTGACTGGGGTTGGGGTGGGGCTCCAGGAGCAAGTTCTGGGGTAGTATAGCCGCAGCTTGAGGGGGTCGAGGCCTTTCTGATAAGCCAGGCACATTTAGAAACAAGATTCATATATGAGATAATAAGCTTCTCAGACTAGTGGACATTTTGAAGTTCAAGAGATAAGTTTATTTGGAGACCTAATTCAGCTTTTGTTTACCATTTCCCCCCAGTGGAAAATTGCTTCAGCCTATAGGATTCCTGACTCTGAAATCCAAACAATGTGTGTTCTGTGGTTACCGAACAAAGATGAGGGAGAGGTTGGTTGCTGCTGTTCTATTGTAAGCACCCTTCTAAGAAGGAAAAGGACAATTTTAAATCAAAATAGATAGCTGTAGTCAGTCTCTTGTGCCAACACCACATTTTAAAAAAAGAAATATCTGCCAAATCGGATTTCTAGTAAACTGAGTGGCACCCAGAACAGCAGGATGGAGAGACTAGAGCCATCTTAGTTCACACAGGACAAGAGTTGTGGTCTGCTGAAACAGAAAGAGAACATTTAGAAACTCCAAGTGAGCATCACACAGGCAGGGAGGAAGATGTTTGCGGTGCTCCTAAAGGAAGAGTTCGCGGGAGCTGAGTGTCCTCCGGGAGAATGATCTGTAGAAGCCGCTCCCAAAGCATTCCTTTGAAGGCTGAGTCGAGAAGGACTTTCTGGACAGTGGGCAGACAGCAGCTCTGCCTGGCTCTTAAAAGTGGCCTGTGTGTCCACACCAAGCTCCTCGTGTTCCACATAGGAAACCTCATCAGTGGTGCTGAAGCTGAGTAATTTGGGGTCACTGGGGTGGTGTTTAGTGTTTGCATAAGTGGCAGCACGGCAGTGAAGTCCTGGCAGTGTGTGGTAGTTGTTTACAGTAGAATGGGAATGGAGGTTGAGCTTACAGGCAAGAGCTCGTTTAAAAGCTCACTTCAGATGGATATATTTTATTGGTCCAGAGTAAATTATGCATCTTCTCTGGGGGCAAGAGAATGTCACTTATCATGTGGGGTTCGTGTGTGTGTGTGTGTGTGTGTGTGTTTGTGTACGCGTAGAAAAATCTAGCCAGTCTGTCAGGGTTTTGTTGTTGTTTTGGGAACTGTAGATATGTGTTCCTCTTCATTGGGATTTTCATTCAG
>CAUYTI010080358.1:0-20636 GCA_963575145.1 Galago senegalensis
AGGGGTACAGGTGAATCTTTCTAAGAGTAGAATGTGAACGTTTTAAAGCAATAACTGAGAAAATGACATGAAGGCTGTGTTGACCAGTTTGTTGGAAGTATTTCAGAATGCATGTGAAAACCCCACACTGTACCCCAGAAGTGTATTAATGTACATAGTAAACATTCAATTAAAAAAAAAATTAAAAAAAAAAATCCATAGTGCCATAGTCACATATCAAGAAACGAATTTCTCATTGTCTTCTTCTTCCTCCAGTTCTCCTCCTCCTGCACCTTCTCCTTCTTTTCTTTTTTCCTTTCCTTTTTATTTCTCTCACACTCTCTCCCTCCCTCTCTCCCTTCCTTTCTTCCTTCCTTCCCTCCTTCCTTCTTTCTTTCGTTTCTTTTCATTCCTTCTTTGACCTGGTAGCTTATCACCTGCATATAAAGTATCAATAAAGTGCTTTTAAAGTATTTTTCCTTTTCACACATATAAACAAAAAATAAAATACAACACAATATTTTCCTAAATCTTCAAAAATATGTGCTTATAATAGCATTGAAAGCTGTCTTGAATTTGACCTCACAGTACCTTAAAGCATACAGAATATTTGTCCCTGGAAAACAAAATTTGAAGAAAAGGAAATTATGCCAAGTAAAATGTTTTGAGTACCCATGTGCCGGACCTTCTGATTTGTTATCTTATTTTTCTCAATACATGTGTTCCTCACAACAATTCTATGATGTAGGTATGATTATTATGCTCACTTTACAAAAAAGGAAACCAAGGAACACTTACCTAAGTCTTTGTTCAAAGTAACAAAGCACAGAGTAGAGCTGAGCTCCAAACTCCAGAAGTCTGACTCCGATTACAATCATATACAAGCATACTACACTGAAGGTGGTTATTTACCAAACAGAGGATTAGTACTCCAACCAGAGTTACCTGATTGGCTCAAAATCACCCTGCTGATATAGCTCAGAGTCAGGATAAACCCTACCTAATCATCTGAGTCTGACTCATTGCTTTTCCCAAGGCATGAAAAGACCCTAGAAACAAAGTTAATGTTCTTCCAAAGTGCTGCTTTATCCATGTCAGTCAGAAATTGACTGGAAAATCTCTTTAGTTAAAGATACTATTGCAAAGTTTTTTTCAGGTCAAAAAAAAATCATAGAGATTCATTAAAGAAGGACTATGCACCTAGCATGGGTCAGGACTCTCTGTGCCAGTGGTTCCCATATTTTGGGACATTCTTACAATTCCAAGAGGAAATGGGAAGCAGTATATTCCATTTTTATAGATTGGAAGAGAAGAGCACAAAAGTTAAGCAACTGATTCCAGGTCACCAAGATGGCAAACAGTGGCCAAGTCCTGGGGCCAGGTCCCCTGACACTTCCTGCTCATTCTAGGACACATCAGACTCATAGCATACTAGTTAAGAGAGTGTGATTGAAGCCAGCCCTGAAAGTAAAGTCTATAATTAGGAAGCTGTACTGGAAAGAAGACTAGAGGGGCTTTTATAATCTTTTCTAGATACTGAATAGTGGTACAAATCCTCATGATGGATTTCTAGAGTCAAGACAAAGACCAAACCTGTTTAAACTTGAATCTCAACCACTTTGACCTTGATAGAATGCTTTTTATAATTTCTACAAATGTCTTACCCTTTAATAATTAATTACATAGACCTCATAAAGTAGGAATTCTGACTCCACACTAATGAGCTGCTTTACTGCATTTAATATAATTTTACTGTTTCCTACAAACTCACTTTACAGTGGTAATATTCTCCTTAAGAAAGCAGAGCCAGATCTGAGAGTTTGCCTCCACTTCTCCTTCTTGCCGTAGGTGAGGGGGAATGGAGAAGGAGAGAAATCCCAAAAGTATTCAATCAAGTGACTTCAGATATGCTGAGCCTTTTCAAAAGGGGGTCCAAGATTGCTTTTAAGTCCAAACAAGCTTCTCTTTAAAAAGAAAAAATTGAAACGAAGGGAAGGGTAACCCATTGTGGTAGAAATAAACTCAGCCAGCCTCTGACACAGATCTTTGTCTTCAGTGGTGATTCGTTTCATAGAAGATGTTGTCCCACAGCATCCTGTAGACACTAATAGCATCCAGTAAAAGTAAAATAAAATTCTTTTTTGGGCAAAATGGACTAGAGATACATCTCAACTCTTGGTTTTGAGGAGAAGGGATTTACTGGCAGAGATCTGGAGGAGAGCACTTTCCCATCACTTATAACATCTTTACCCATGCTCCCTGTAAGTTTGGTATTTTTACATAATTTAGATTTGAACAAAAGTGCATACAATTACCTAGATGACCCCAACCTTCTTAATAGAGACTGTTACTATTAACAACAGGAGTCTTTTACAAAAGCAATTTATGTAACCCAAACACTTATACCCTAATAATATTCTGAAATTTAAAAAATAATATGTCTGTCTATCCATTTAATGATTAAGCTGTAGTTCTCACCTAACTAGTTAAACCCACATCTTGGTTAGGTTCTCCATTACCCACTGGGCTGACATAAGATTCATAGTTGTGGGCCATAGCTGTCAGAGCACTCATGATCAGTTGCACATTCTTGCCACCTTCTTGCTGGTTCTCTGTCTCTTACTGGCTTTCAGATCAAGACATATTTCTAACTCTAAGTTCTATAAGATCCCATCATGAAAGATGATGGTGAAAAAGTAAGATGGAGGAAATGAAGCAGTCGAAGAGCAGTCATTCATTCTTGTTCTTTCACTTATTTGATCAAATCCGAATAAATGAATCCCTCTCTTCATAAGACTCCGACAGTCAAAGAAATGGGAACAGACTGACAGCTGAGAGACTAAAGTAGAAGCTTTTAAAATGGTTCCTGTATGCCTGTTTCACTTGACATGAAAGATCTCCTTGCTGGGAAACTGACATCAGTCATTTGTGGGAACATAAAATCATGAGAAGTATTTCAATAGGATAGTGCAATTTACAGCACCCCCAGTGTATACTCTCTTGTATTGAGCAACTGAGTCAATAAGGTTCAGCTCATCTAGGGATAGAGCTTCCAACATTGGCATGAAATGTAACTAAACTTAATTAACTCAACTATTCTTACTCGTCTACTATTCAAAGAACTAGCCAACTTATCTCTCCAGCCAGATGGTGAACTCAAAGGAAAGAGTGCTAATGTATATTTCTTTACATCTCCATCAATATATGGCTAGATCAAATCAGAGAAAAAAAATGTTAGAACTACTTAAAAATCACACACACAAAAGCCAAGCTAGATTGTCATGGGAATGGAGAGCAAAGCAACCTGGATTGAAAATTAGCTTCTACAAGTTCCTGGCAGTCTCAGGCTCTAGCCACAACTTCCAGCTCATTCCTTCAGATCCAACTCCATCGAATGTATCTAATTGTGTTTTCCAGGCCACCAGATAGGAAAAACAAATTATTTTTTCACTTTGAAAGATAGATAGAACAATACAGTAATAAAATAATTTCAGTCCGCAGAAAAGTGAGTCACAGATACTTTCATGGTAGAATACATTTTTTTCAGACATTAAAAAGCACTTTCAAAAATGATTCAATTTCCTCATGCTCTGTTCCAGACGATGTCACTGAGTGGGTTCCAATGGTATCACAAATGATAAAAGAAATAGAACAAAGATATGCCATTCAAATCTTAACTCAAGGGTACACATTAAAATAAGTCAAACTAATGTAATTAAAATGAAATAGTACATCAAAGTACATTATTGTACCAACCAAAACCATCTCACATGACATAACACTACATGGACCATATTCGGAAAACAATGAGATTTGTGATTTCTAAAGATCACTGGTGCTGAATCCTCAGGCTCTCTCACCTCTCAGTAAGAATCCAGCCTAACAGACTCAGTCAGGTAGAATGGCTGCGACCATCTGACAAATGTCTGCAGGAATCTGACTAGCCAGACAGTCTGTTCTGGGGTTTCAAAAGCAAGACCATATGATGTAAGAGCTGAAAAGCTTATAAGAAAAGGCCACCATAGGAGGGTGGGGAGTAGATAGGTGGTCATAGAGGAGATGTTGAATTTGAGATGGTTTCACTCATGGCACAGTTGGTCTTTCCAGCATTTCCTTAGGAAGAGATTAATGCATCAGATTTTAGAATCAATAAACTTGGTACTTGGGGAGCCCACATGAGTTTTGCACTTGCCTCTTAGATAATCAGTAAGGGATATTAGATAACTGCACAGTCCAGTATGCTAGTAACTGATGGGTGGCTATCACTGCTTAAATTCAAATTCATTAAAATTAAATGAAACTAAAAATACATTCCCTCTGTTGTACTAGTTGACTGATCAATAGCACAGTGGTTTGGAGTGATCGTGCTGGCAGAATGGAGGAGTATTTCAATCCATTTTTGTTTTCTGGTCTCCATTGATAAAGAGTCTGCAGGGAAGCTGATCTCTGGAGAAAGTATAGCCCAGCTGAAATTGCTTGCATGATCAAGCACACAAAAGCATGATGAAAAAGGCATGAGAACCGTGAGATGTCACTTTTTACTGAAATACACAATTTACTGGGGAAATCAACTGTTCACATGGAGAGCATTAGCATCCCAGGGCCTTTTAGGCTGTTATAAGCAGCTGTGAGTTACTTATAGCACTTGAGCTCACCACAATAGCAACAGGAGGTGACCACGGAGTTATTACAGTAGGACAGTATATACCACAGTTAATTTTATGTAATTATGATTCAGGATTGATGCATCTGTGTATTTGTTTACATTTTTCTTGACTGTCCAAGCACCATGTAGGGTCTGTGAGTTTTTGCATAAGTTTTAATACATTTTAACTCTTTATAACAAGATTTGTTTTTATTTTATAGGAGTAAATGATGAAATAAACTAGTTTCTACAGATATTTTATGTATTCATGAAATAATTTTCCTCTTTTTTTTTTGTTATTTCTAGGCTACACAGTTTGTTTGCAAATTGTTTCAGTCTCCAAAAACTTTTCCACGCTGTTTGTAAACTCAGAGATTCCGTATTTCTCCCTTAGCAGCTTTGAGCTTGAGCAATCATTTTAATTTCCCTCCAATTACTCTAATAATTAAAATAATGTAAGTTTCTTTTTCATATAAATTTTATATAAATTGTATAAATCACTTAATTTAAATTATTTAACCACTTCCCCTTATTTTGTATGTGGCCTGGGTATGTTAGTAAACATAGCTAACTAAGGAGACCAGTATTCAGGAAATCAATAAGAAAATAAAAGTGGTCACCAACAAACTTGGCATAACATACTTTCATGTACTTTGATTTGGCTGCTTGGCCCAAAGGAAGTAGATACAGTATTCATGTTTCCTTTCTTTAAAAACAAAAGAATAATTAAATAAAGACCATGACAACCTAGATAATTCAATTTCTAATATAAATGAATGAATCACATATATATATACACCTACTTAAATGTAAAGAAGCTCAGAATGAACTTTTGCATGGGGATGTCTACATTACATGTAGAAAATTAATAAGATTGATACAATGATTCCCTGCTTTTCTCTTCTAATCGACAAAGGCTTGGTAGCTTTTTCTTAATAAGGGCCAAGTAGCTCCTTCTTTGGGTATCTCTTGAAGAGATGACATAAATGGTATCACTATTTTGCAAATACATCTGTATCTACATATCTATGTATTTACTACCTATCTCTCTATTTATTCACGATATATTTACTGATCTTTCCACTATGCCCATATTCTAGAACCCTGTGTTGATTAGCAATACAGACTCAGATACCTGTTCTCATGGAGCACGGATTTACTATTTTCAAAATTTCTTTTAGCTTCATAGTAGAGGGTGCTTATTTCAAGTCAATAAATATATTTTTACATATTGTTTTAAATAAATCTTCCACATGTAGGACATTGCTTGTTATTCAATGTGAAATGTCACCCTGAATTTGAAATTGCAAGGATGACTATGTGTAGAGGATATTTGCAATGGAGAGTCATGTCTTTCCAACCTTGTAAGGACAACTAGAGGTGTAATATATGTCATTATGCTAGGCTGATGGTGTAGACCTGTGTGTCACCTCTTTAATCCCAGCATTCGAAGCGCAGTTCACGTGGAGGTCATAGGTTCTCAACAAATAGAGCCTAAGAATTTGATACACTGATTCAAACTTACAGTAGAACCTCTGTAAGTTGACCACTCAAGGGACTGTAACAAACTGGTCAGCATACAGAGGTGGTCAACACCAGGAAATCCCACTGAGTACATCCAATACATGTCTAGTCTATGAAAATTAGATCATGCAAAGAGGTGGTCAATGCAAAGAGCTGGTCAACTATGGAAGTCATACAGTACTTGTTTTTGCAATTTTTCTTTTAAAGTCAGAAACTTTCTTTGGAGAAAATACGGTATTCAAGACTTTAATAAGATTCAAATTGGAGGGTTAACTATAGTGACTATGGCAGGAAAACTATAACAGGTAAAGTAAACAGTCAGAGCAATGTCTTCAGTACCTGAAGGGAAATAATTTTTTCTTCATTTATTTCATTAGTCCATTGTTAGGAACCACAGTATAATCACAGCCTTTGCAATGTAGGCTAAGCAGTACATGTGCTCATGACATAAACATCAATACTAAATACTTTGCCATGATTTGGCTTAATGCAATTTATATCTATGTACCAAGGGCATTCATAACATCAAAAATAGTATGATTAAATGCTCATGATTGTTACTTGTAATGACCTAGAAACAAATATTACCCGATAGTGTCTACCCCTCTGGGAAGGTTCTGGCAATTACATTTCACATGTAAACATAGTAAAAACTACTAGACTAGATAATCATTATTTGGGACAAACAATGCAATTCTCAACTTGTTAACTGAGTTTCCAATTTTCCTCTTATATTTATCCATCTTTGGTTTCTATGTTTTTTTCCCTGCTTTATGATAGTTTGGGATCTTTTCATATTTTAAAATAAATAAATAGTCTTGAGCTACCACCATTAAAGCTGGAGATTTTTTTTTGGGGGGGGGAGGATGTATCAAGTTAATTTCTAAGGTTAGCTTAAACTAGATGAGCTTCCTCAAATCTCAGCTATGTAGAACTTTCTCAGTACCCAAAACTTCCCTGGGAAGAGCCAAACTCACTTTCTCTCTGCTTGTTTCCAGCAGAATCTCACCCTCAAACTCTAATGCCAACCTCCTATAATCTAGCAACACTTTCCCTCACTTCACAAAGAGAAGGACAAATCCTAATCCATGCTCTTCATTAAAGGGAGGCCAGGAAGTGGGAGAGAAGAGATGGCTGCTGTTACAGAACATGCAGCTCCCTAGGACTGGTAATGGTTCAGGCACATACACACACATGCGCCACAGCAAACAAATACTGGCTAGTATAGATAATGCAGAACCTGTCCTGAAATATAGATCCACAGGTTTTCAACACAAACACCCCAAGGAATAAGCTTAGGGTACATACTACAGATTACCTGGAAATGTAGCCCTTGCATCACCTTGCATACTCTACATATAGAGTTATATAGAGTATGGGGCTATACTCTAGAGTATGGGGCATAACTCTATAACTCTATAATGTAGCCCCATCACCAAGCCCCATACTCTATAACTTGACCCTTTGCCCTTTTGACCTAATCTTCAGCCTCACATGCTGTGGCCAAGAAATAGACTAGATTGTCTAATTCAGGAATTAGCGGGTTATTTGAAGAAAACATTCATTGGGTGGGTGTGCATCAAGAAGCAGTGAGGGTAGATCACTCAGCAGGTGAGCAGAAGTCTGCCAAACCTTCGGAGCCCAGATTCCTCACACATTGCTACTGTCCAGTTGATCACCCCAGCGGCTTTAGAACTGTCCCTGTGACCCCCGTGTAGTCAGAGCTTCACAACTCCTGCTATGCTGCCCAGACCAGAAACATATGGCTCCATTATGTGTGAAGTCCTTCAACTCTTGCATCTGGAGCCAGGAGGACCTGCCCACAAGTCCCAGGATTCAGCCTGGACCAGAAGCCCGTGCTGGTGCCAACTTTTCCCATGGTGATCTTGGAGAGGAGAGGAAAAGGGGATCCCAAAGGGAAAGTGGCACTGAAGACCCCAACTCTATCCAAGCTGGGCCACAGTGGGGCGGAAGGCAGCTCCCAGCAAGTGGCGGCCCCTCACGCTGGGCTTGTACTGAGCTTGGGACCAGCCGGATTAAGTAGCCACCACACCAGGGTGGAGCTGAACCGAAGTCACAGGCACGTTGGCAGGTGGGGGAGGGAAGACGGCGCTGACAGGGCTCAGGACTCCACCTCCAGTCCCTGGATGCACTGTGACAACCCGTCCATTTCCTTTGCCCTCGGCCTCAGGGGTGGTGGGTGCTGCCTCTGGGTTCCCTAGCTTCCTCCCACTCTGTGCCCTACACGAGGAGTCCAGAGTCCACGTGCCCTGCCCAAGGGCAATTCTGGAGTGGTTGCTGTGTCTAGGGTGAGAGGCTGTTCTTCTCTGCCTGCCTACCCCGCCTCCCACCTTGACTTGACCTTTAACTCAAGTTCTGTGCTCTGGCCTAAGGGAAACTTTGGAAACGCAGCACCAAACATAAGGTGACCAGACATCCCGTTTTTGGCGGGACAGTCCTGATCTTTAACAATTTGTCCCGCATCCTGCAGTGTTTTTAAAAAGTCCGGATTTTTGGAAAGAATGCAGGACAAGCTAGGGAACAGCGGGAGAATGGGAAGGGAATATATGTAGGGTGACCAGACGTCCCACTTTTGGCTGTACAGTCCCGCTTTTTAACAATTTGCCCCGTGTCCCGTGGCGTTTTTAAAAAGTCCCGATTTTTGGAAAGAATGCACAAACAGGCGGGAGAACAGGAAGGGAATATACGGTTTTCAGCTGCCATGTGACTATTTCGCCAGAATATGAGTTTCATATTATTTTTGTTAATTGTATAATGTTAAACTGTAATAATAACAAATAATTATTGAGAAGTGATTATTGAGAACTGCTTATCAAAGTTTGCATTGTTGTCAGGCCCTGCCCTTCCCGTCCCCTGCCCTGCCCCTGCCCCCTAGCCATGTTGTCCCCCTTTACAAATGTTAAAGTCTGGTCACCCTAAATACAGGGCTGCTGAAAAAGTTAATGTAACTCTATTTGGGAATGAAGAGGTTAATGTAACTTCATTTGGAAATGAAAAGGCTAATATAAACTCCCTACTCCCCTCAAGGGCAAAATCACCAGGTGGACCCCGCCCTACTCCTTTGAGACACAGGCACCACCCTATACATAATTTTTTTAATGTATTATATTTGTAAATTATACTTATGTTGAAATTAAAAATATATATATTAAATACTATTTTTGCATTCTATGAAAATTTTTGTTGCTCCAAATAGACCAAATTTTTAATTAAGAAAACACACACACACACACACACCCCTCCATCAATGGTGTCTCGATTTACCAATGTTAAAATCTGGTCACCTTAACCAAACAATAATGTTGAATCATCCTGTGGGCACATATACACTGGTGAAACCAGTCAGTCTGGCTTTTAACACACTATCAAATGTTTTACACTACTTCTCTTAATCAAATCATAATAGTTACACGTATTGAGCATCAGCTATAATATGGACATTTTTATAAGCATTTTGAATAACTATTTGAGCAACCAATTCTGTAAACTATAATAATAGTAAAGCTACGTTTGAGCTGAAAAGAAAATTCATAGTCTGCATTTAAATTCTTGTGTTTTCAAGAGACAATGTTTTGGAGCATAGCGTAGCATAATCTCTCTCCATTTAGTCCTATTATTCCAGTATTCATACTGGTTCAGGTAAATATTACTCTCAGTTTTTTTCTCTCTTATTTTAACTCTTCTTTGTTGGATACACAGCTTTAAGCACACAGCATATGTCTTATAATTAGAACAATGATCTTGACTAGCTCTCAAAATGCCAACTTTCTTGAATACCACTTAGGAAGGTATCGTCTATTTTAGATCATTTGTGTGTAAAGAAACAGAAAGAAAACCAGTAAAAGCAACATTGTTGGCTCCTCTGATACTCTGCCTAGGAGATGGCAGAGCAGGGTTTTTCAATACTGTCAAGCATCAACAAGTTCCAGAATGGGCCTGAGGTCAATAATTGTGTCTCTGCTTATATATCAAACTAAAGTGACTGAAGAAAAGATTGTAAGTCCTTCTATTTATAAATATTGGACTAATATTCCTTACCCAATTTATGAGGACATTGTAAAAGATAAATCTACCTTATTCAAAATTTCATAATAAAACAATATTTGCATATATTATGTAACTCTTATCTCACCATAGGGCTAAACAATTTGTTTTCTCCCTATATTAATAAATCTCATAGGCACTCTGAAAGATAGTTGGGGAAAAGAGTTACCTGCATTCTTATTGTATAAAAAAGCAAAGAATTTTTAAAAAAAAAGAAAGCAAAGAGCAAGCAAACAAAATCAAAACAAAACAAACTCCAAACCCAGCATTTAAACAATGTCATAGAAACAAAGAAAGAGAGAGCACATGTAGATGTGGATCCTAGTTCAGCTACTCAACCCAAGGATGGCCCACAAACACATGAAAAATACTCACTATCTCTACTCATCAGGGAAATGCAAATCAAAACTATATTGAGATATAGCCTAACCCCTAGGAGAATGGCTCATATCATAAAGTCCCAAAGCAATAGATGCTTCTGTGGATGTGGAGAGAAAGGAACTCTTGTACACTATTGGGGAGACTGCAAGCTACTACAGCTTCTATGGAAAGTAGTACCTCAGAGAACTTAAAAGTAGACCTCCCATTTGACCCAGGAATCCCACTGCTGGGTACATACCCAAAAGAAAAAAAGGCCATTTTATTAAAATGACACCTACACTCGAATGGTTATAGTAGCACAATTCACAAAGATGTGGAAACAACCCAAGTGCCCACCAAGACATGAATGGATTAATAAAATATGGTGTATGTATAAAATAAATGGCGATCTAATATCCTTTACTAGAAACCATTCTTCTAAGTGAAACATCACAAGAATGGCGAAACAAACACACATATTCAATACAAAGTGGAACTTATCGATTAACACTTAAATGTACATAGGGAAGTAAATATTAATGAATATCAAGCTGGGGGGTAAGAGGAGGGATGGGTAAATTTACACAGATTGAGTACAGTGCACTCTGTCTGGGTAAAGGGCACACTTATAACTTTGACACAATCTGTACAAAAAGTATGTACATAGAACATGTGTACCCCCCTAATGTTCTGAAATTTAAAAAAGTATCTGACAAAACAAGAACCAACAAAAAAACCCAAAAGCATTTACCCAAAGTCATAGCAATGGAGAGCACATGACATTGGAATCTTATTTCAGTTACTCAAACCAATTAATTCAATTTATTTTCCCAGTACACTTTTCAGATATTAGACACTGCTTGTATGATCAATTTAGGTTTTAAAAAAATAGCTTCCGGGTGGTGCCTGTGGCTCAAAGGTGTAGGGCACCAGCCCCATATGCTGGAGGTGGTGGGTTCAAACCCAGCCTTGGCCAAAAACTGCAAAAAAAAAGAAAAAAAAGCTACAATCCACAAGGAAGTAAAATATAACATAATAGTGTAATCCATCTTCACTTACAAGTAAAAACAATAGATCATTGATCTTGCCCCATCAAGCAGAAAATGTATATGCATTGCCCTATAGACATGTATAACTATTAATACTATTAGCTATCATAAAAATGAATAAAAAAGAAAATGTAGACATAAAAAAAATTCATTTTTTTTAAGAGATGCTATCTTGCCCAGAGCTATCTTGCTCTATTGCTCAGGCTAGAGTGCTTTGTGCAATGATCATAGCTCACTGCCCCCTCAATCTCCTGGGCTCAAGTGACTCTCCCACCTCTGCCTCCTAAGTAGCTGAGACAACAGGCACATGCCACAGTGCCCAGCTAAGAAATTCATATTTTTAAAGATGTAAGAGAGCTATCAATGCTCAGAGAGGGGAACGCCTTCCCTAGGTGAGCAGAGATTACTGGCTGCTTTCTTCTATGGCAACATTTTCAGAGTATGGTCATGGACTAAGGATTAAATGTATAAAAGGAGAAAACTCTTTACACAAGGAAAAATAGTGGAATTCATGATATGCGTTATAGAGGTTAACAACAAAAATTAAAGCATACTGCCAGTGGAGCCCTGCAGGGTTCCTAAGCAGGATTATTGCTCAGTTACAGAGTCACACAGGAGTCTAGAAAGCTGGTGGACTGAAGAGTGAAATTTCCTACAGTTTTTTCATGCTTGGAAGACAAAGATATGCAGGGGCCATACCAAGCACACACAAGGTCTTAAATTATTTAAGACATTAAAAATCACATATATACTATGTCTAGTGTAAGCTGCAGTCCATCCCTGACTGTGCTAAATAATCAACTTCTCATCACATTTTACTATGGAAGAAAAAATTCAATAACCTTGAAGGAAATAAAAGCATCAAATGTCTACTTTTTATATACAAGGTTGTGTAAACAATTAAAAACAAAAAAATCTGAAGCCTTACGAGGCATGTAAATATGTTTAGTCATCTGGAAAAAAAAAACAATAGAAATAGTCTTCCAAAATAGAGAGATATTGGAGTTAGCAGACAATATAGTATGAGAAGAACATAATACTTCTGATAAAAAAAATAGAGGGGGTACAGAAACAAAAATAGGGAACTCTATTGGAAATAAAAATACAAAAAAGGAATAAAATGAATACTCCAGAATTTAAAATGTTTGCCATAGATAACTCATTTAATGGGTGTAATAATCGATACACTTCAAAATAGACTAATAAAAAGTATAAACTACAAATAGGAAATATCTTTAAAATAGAATGTAAAAAACATAGACAGGACAATCAAAATTCAATAATCCCTTAGGTCTTGTATATCCATTCAGCTACTTTGCTACTTTTTAATTGGAGGATTGTGTCCACTTACATTCAGCATTATTCCTGGTAAGTAAAGACTTAACTGCCATTTTGTTGCTTATTTTCTGGTTGTCCTTTTGACATATTCCACTTCTTTTTTATTTTTGTCACTAAAATATGCTCCAGGCTTATCTAGTATATTTCTTGCTACAGATAGAGTCAGAAATTTTTTTTCAAGGATCATTAGTTTCTATTATTAAAGAATGGTATTAGACAATGAGATCTGGGTGCTAAGTGTGCTTGGTGCTGTGGAGGTAGTGTTTTTTGAGGCCCTATCAACTGACAAAACAAACATGATTGATATTTGTATATACAAACCCATGTGTATACACAGATCTATAAATATTTTTATACATAGGGTATAATTTACTATGTTAAACTATTTTAAATTGCACACGAACTTTACCTCCACCCTGTATCATCAGTCATATGTATTTATATTATGCTAAACATGACTTCATACTGACAGCTCCAATTTTAATCCCTAACTGTGCACTCTAGCCTCCTTCTTTACTTATCTGGAGTTCACAGTCCAACAGTGAGGAACTTGCCTCCTACTATCTGTTACCCATTTACTTATTTATTCAGTTCTGATCCACCTATGTAGCTATTTCAGCATTGTTAACTCATACCCCCATGAGATGTAACCTTATCAACCAGAACACGATGTTTACACACAATTCCTTTGTCGTATAGTATAACAGATGCCATTTATATCTATGTGTATGTATGTGTGTATAACTACATCCTACAGCCTTAACATTACAAAGATACATAAAGAAAGTTAAAAAAACTGCTTAAGAAGAAAAGGAAAAGATTATATATGCTGTACCTAAAATCAATATATTGATACCTTTAGCTATTTTTGCACAGTCCACATTGCTAATTAAAATAATCTTGGCTATATCGCCTCTTTCGGTTGATGCATTTAGATTGACACATGTTTGACCAGAGACACCAGATCAGACAAAGGGAATGGTGGCCTTCACCAGGGCATTCTCTTACATTGGCAAGGCAGTAAGAGAGGCCTTGGCTCCAGGTTTTAGATTTTCAGGGGTTGTCTGAACCTCAACAAATTGTTAAACAATTGAGTACTTATCACAAGCTGAGCTAAATTCTTCAAAAAATTAAAATATGAATGAGCAAGAATAATTTCTATCCTTATCTGTGAGCTACTGGGATGGGAGGTTGTAATAGGGGTCAAAATATGACACGCTCAAAAAGAAATGAACAAAAGTTTTGAGGGATTGATGGAAGGAAAAAATAGGCATTTCAGTAATTAGGAAAAGCCCAACAGGATAAATATTAGATAAACACCAAAATCTGAGTTAGTTTCAATTTTTAAATATAACGGTGAAAAGCTAATGAGTTTTATTTGTACTCAATAGTGTGGTATATCTGGTAAGCAATTAAAACTCTTCATGTTAACTGGGTTTATATAAATAGGAGAAATAGAGTCAGAGCCTTAGTGAAATTCTTTGAATACATCTAGAATACTTATAATAAATGATTAGCCAAATTATTAGTATATAATCCATGTTACCATTAATATGTAAACAGATAAGCTTATTATTCAGTGCATAAAGCTGCCTTCTGTATCATATGATCCCATAGCACCAACTATAAGTTCATCACTCTACCAATGTATTGAGTGTCATTAAAAATCCTAGAGGGGTAGCAAACAGGCTTCTATTAATTTTCAAAAATGTTATTGGGCTAGAATTAATAAAGTACATGTGTGGACATTTTTGAGAATAAGAATAGTCTTGTCATGGTCATCGGAGATGAGAATCATGTTGAGAAGTATAGAGAGTGTGAAACTAGTGAGTCCCTGTGGCAGTGGAAGTGGCACCATGGCATGTTCTGAGATTCAGACTCTACAGGAATATGTGAACTAACCATGAGGATATGCAATAAACTCTCAGATGTCTGGAAACCTATGGAAATTATCTTCTCCATCATGTGAACCTTGTTATTTTCGCAGCAAAAGCAAAGTCTTTGAGGCCTGAGAGGCTTTGGCCTTGGTGCCAATTTACAATGCACTTTTCTTTGGGAATCAATGTGTCAATTTTGCAATGATTGGCACAAAGCAAGTGATGAAAAAATGAGAATTTAGCATTGTTCTCTGTTCACTATTTCACTCCTCCTCCCCATGGGTCATGTTGCCGTTTTTCCTTTTTGATACCTAGGGACCAAGAAACTACAGCGATGGACCAGTATGTTCTGCTACCTGCTTTGGTAAATAAACACAATTTATTATAACACAGCCATGGCCATTCATTAATGCCTTTCCTGTGGTTTCCTTCATGCTACAGTGGTAAAGTCCAGTAGTTGAGATGACAAAATTTTGGCTTTTACTACCTGGCATTTTGTAGAAGTAGCTTAAGACATGTTTGCTCTCCAATATGTTCAATAATTGCCCAGTGGTTTTGCTTCAACATTTGTCTAAGTACTGTTTTTAATACTTCTGTAACACTGTGAACTCTATCGTGGCAGAAACATTTCTTTTGCTTTTTCTTTTTTATGTTTCATTATTCTATTTCCTAGCCCTGTACCTGAATTATAATGAGAAAGTTTCTTAAATCATTCTCATCCATTTATGTCAGTAAAAAAAAAAATCCATAAAACCTCCACAATCAATTAGATAACTATGGATATAATGAATAAAAGAAAAACAAAGAAAAAATATTTATAGAATAATAGGAAAATGAGATGTAACCAAGGCACTGTGCTTTAAGCAGAAAATGAATGAAACATAAAAGCAAGTAAACACGGTTTCAGTAATCTACAAAGGCAAGGCTCCTGACATGTCCCCATTTGAGCAATCCCTTGATTAAGTACTTGTCATTTCTCAGGAAGTAAGACGGTATTGATGTAGCCAGCCCTTGCATTGATATATCAAAACAGTGGGAGACTTGCTCGGAATTTTGTGAAATTCACCTTAAAGAATACTTTATTCATTTAGCAAATAGCTTCTTGGAAATGTCTTTTTATGAGGCAGCCATGTTCTGTAAGGAACAGCAGGAATGTAAAGAAAACAATACATCCAAAGACAGTTGTGTTTGCACGGCTGTCAGAAAGTGTTACTGCCAAGAACGATTTCTGCTTTCTACAGAGTGTATAGAAAAAATACCTATCAGAATAAAAATTGCAAATTCTCCAGATAAAAGTCTATTGTGGAGGAAAGGTGTGTTCACACTGGCATGATAGCTTCAAAGCCTCAATTGGAGTCTCTATAATTTACTGAATTGTTGAGTAATATGTAATGTGTCAAATACCTTAGACAAGGCATTGTAAATACCTCATTGCTTTAACATTTTGTCACAATTACATGCATACATGTTAGAATACAGCTTAACAATGTTTTAAAGGAGCAAAACAAATATATATATATATATATATATATATATATATATTTGTCTAATTCTCTCAGACACACAACAGGGTCAAGATTAAGTTTTCCTCATGACACTAGAAAGGTCTGAATCTTGGTCCATAGGTCTCCTAGAGCTATAAAAATGTTGAAAAAATGTGTTAGCTCATGGCACAAATTAGTTTCGTTGTGTGTGTGTGTGTTACATAATTTAAAAAGATGGTCCTCAGTATTTTTAATAAGTTAATGAATTGTGAAAGAACTGGACTCAGATTTAAACAAACCAAGAGTCATATCCAAACAAATATATTTTTCCTCTTACTTCCAATAGGATTTTTAGTTTCCTACCATACCCAATTCTTCAAAATTTCATTGATGTCTCCAGGCCTTGTGATTAACCAGATGCAGTTGTGGTGTGTGGTGTGTGGTCTGTGGATGGGATTGTAGAGGGTTAGACTGGGGAGTTAGAGAAAGACTCAAAAGCTGTGATACAGATTTGCCCTTAATTCTGTGGCCTAAAGAGAAATTACCCAGATATTTTGTAATATACAGTCTTCCCTATCCCCTAATGCTAAAGTTAAAGCAAACATTTTATTCCAGGCAGAAGCCAAGAGAAAGATAAAAAGACTTCTTCACTGCATATCTCTGAAAGAGCCAGTTTAAGTTTGTTCCCCCCTAGGACAGCAGAATCAAGAGTTGTGGATAAGTGAGGAGTCCCACATTGATTTGTGGATGTGTGATAACAACCATGTTCTTTTTAGAAATAAAGATATGTGAGGAGTGGATAAGTTTTCTCCAGTTTGGGGCTATTCATATCATCCTTGACAGGCGGCAGAAAAGCACGACAATTAAGATTCTGGGCTTTGGAAAAGGATTTTGTAAAGTAGCAGGGGATGTTCAAAGAGGTTATCCATGCAATATGCTTGGCCGCTTAGCTCAGATCTATGCATGTAAAAACTATCAAGTCTTAAGTAGTTGATTAGCATCTCAAGCACTACTAGTTTCCATTGATCCTCTGGGAATGGCAACCACTGTGTCCTCAAGATTTGAGGAGTCTGTCGAAGGGGTGTATCTGTGGGTCTCATGATGGACTCTCAGAGGCCAGAGCTTTCCTCACTAGCTCAGTGTGACCTCTCACTGCAGTGACAGGGTAACACTTGGTAACTCTGATGACGTACGTGGGCTGTGGCTGGAGCCTGGAGGTTTTTGTTTGTATTTTAATCAAAAAATGGTCCTTTTCTCATAAAGCTGCAAGATCTGGATGAACACTTTCAAAACAATGGGAGAGAAGGCAGTTAGGGGATTTTTTTTTTTTTTTTTTTTGATCTTTTAACAGAGACCTGCATCTCGGGATGTGCAGCCAGTAAGACAAGCACCACTACCTGGCTGAAAAGATAGCCTCCAAGTAAATGAGGAATTGGATCCTACTGACAAATGAAGGCTTCAGAAGTGACAAAGACAAAATTGGGTCTGTCAGAGCAGCAGGCAGAGTGAACACAGGGAAGATGAGCATTGAAGGCGGTTGAAAGAGGGCTTTATTAAGATCTCTGAAAACACCTGTTGGTCTCCCGGCTGTGTTCACATAACTTGGAGGGTTGATTCTTCCTCTTGCATTTGTATCTATTACTCCTTGTGACCCTTGTGGAGTTTTTGAGGTCTTCTGGCTTTGATATTGTCTGCTCTTCCTCTTACACCTAATAAAGCACGAGTTGTTTCGACCCTTCCGTTCTATTGTCTGAGAGCACGGGTGTATCCTAAGGTGCCCTGGCATCAGGAGGGACAGAAATGTGAAGCTCATAAATGCTCACATCAGAGAGCCCTGCGAAGTGAGTAGGCAGAATTGATAGAATCCCAGAGTGACCTGATAAAAGAATAATTCTTTCAACTCCAAACCATAACATCTTAGACAATTTGCAGAAAGATTTCTTTATGACTGAACAACTGCATGAAAGTAGACAAACAGCATCCGGTGTTAACTGTGTGGTCCTTCACACCCACCAGCATATAGAGGCAAAGCAGGGGCAGGCATTCAAGGCAGCGAGTATTTAGCATACGGAATTATTCAGCTGGATGTTAGGAGAGGTGCAAGCCCTTGCCTTACGGAAGTCTTAAGAAGAGATGGAGTAGTAGAATGAAAAGAATGTGAATCTTTGGATTCAGCAGATCTAGGATTGTGTTACAACCTGCCACTTACTAGCTGTGTCACTAGGATGACTAGGACCCAATTTTGTTCCCCATTCTGAGCTGCAATTTCTTCATTAGTGAAATGAATATCAATACCCCAACCTAACTGGAATAGGTTAACCGCAGCAGTCCTGGTACTGAGATAGCTATAGCAGGACTTCATAGACTACAAGTACCCAGCAGAGTTTGATAGTTCATTTATCAAAGAACAGTTTTTATTGTTGTTGCTGTTGAAATTTTAGAGAGGTTTAGCTTTCTGGTGACGTCAGCAGAGAAGACCTCAATGTAACAATGCTTATATTTCACACGTTTTTAGGGTAAGCGCATTTTTTGTTGTGCTCTGCAAGCTGATATAGGAAACAAAACCACAAGCAAACAGGTAAACCAATCTTAGAAAAATTGCCATACACTTATAATGGGGGAGGGGAGGGTTCTAAAAAGCTTTGCCTTGGGCCAACAAAAATGATATTGAAACATATCAGGATATGATGTATAAACAGATAATTTCATGATGAAATGTTAGTAAGAATAACTGTCCTGTTCTCAGGGACTTATTCTTTTGGTCACAGAATAAGAAGCAGAACAAGAATAAGAGCAGAGATCCCACCCCACCAAATTCAGAATCTCACCTGTGGGACCAAGTTGAGTCTAGGTATCAGAGGAAGGGCTTTCTTAGTAATTCCACTTCTTGGTCTCATTCTTGATCAATTTTTCCACAAAAGAGAAGACGACTCCTGCTAACTATAGGTATAATTGATAGCAAAGGGAGTTAACAAAAATAAGTCTGGAGAGAAATTGGGAGATTTTTTAGAAAAATCATCATCATGATTTTTGTCTTCATTCCAGTTAGTGGAAGCCAGGAAATTCTTGGTAGCCTATTGTGGAATAATTATTTCCAGTTGCTTTTAAAAAACTTAAGTGATTGGCCTCTTAAAATTTCTTTTGGGAGCTCATTCACTTATATGAGGGAGCTATTAGGAAGCCTTTCTTGTTATAATGTGTCTGGTTCAATATCTTGATAAAAACTCTTCCTTACTCAATTTCTTTTATTTCCATAAATAAACTAAACTAAACTAAAAAGTAAAACAAAATTGATTTGGAAGCGGAATTGTTTGTGGTTGGGAGAAAATTTAGGAGCGGGGCAAGGACACAGCCTGCTCTAGAAAGCAAAACAGAAGGAATATAGGAAGAAAATTCTGCAGTGATTACAAGTAAGAATAGATCTGAAGAGGCAACTGTAGCCTAAAATCAATAGCAAATTTCCTCCCTTCTTTCAGGCTCTCACTAAGCTGACATGTGTCTTGAGACATGGATTTCAGTAATTTCTACAGATTTGGTCAATTCTCAGGTAGTTAACTTCAAATTGATCCAGGTAAAAAAATTCCATCGCTATCCATGATGAACTGTATAACCAAAGTTTGAACAAAAGCCCAGTAGGGGGTGGTTAGGGTAGGTGAATGGAGGAAGAGGCTTATTCCTCCTGCATATAGTAACATAGCTCTCACTCTCCTGCAGACCCTCTTTCAGTCCCCATCCCCACCTTAGGGTTATCGGCTTCTGAGCTCTGGATTGTCAGAAAAATAGGTTTCTGAAACTCACTACAAAAGGGCAGACAGGCAGCTCGGAAGAAAGTTCTACAATCTCTTATCCCCAAAAGAACCCGATTTTTCTCCCTTCTTATCAAACTGATCAAGACCAGATGAATGTTGCGATTTTAAAAGCAGCTGATGAAATTCAAAGATTCTTTGGGAAATGAACTGAAAAGAGATGAAATGTTAAAAGCATTACTCTAGGTGGCTTTGTGCCACCTAAAAGCAGCCACATTTAATCTGTTCTGGAACTACCTACAGTCACCGTAACCCAAGCAAATTCTGGTTCGGTCACCTCCCTGTTTGACAGGCTGCAGGAGCTTATGCTTCTTGCAATAAAATACAGAATCCTTAGGGAACACTCCTACACTGCTGGTGGGAATGTAAACTAATATGTTCCTTTTGGAAAGATATCTGGAGAACACTCAGAGAACTAAAAATAGACCTGCCATTTGACCCTGCAATTCCTTTGTTGGGTATATTCCCAGATGACCAAAAATTGCATTACAACAAAGACATTTGTATCA
>CAUYTI010080367.1:0-24061 GCA_963575145.1 Galago senegalensis
CTCAGTTTCGTAAGTTTCCATTGTTATATCCTCAAGGTCAGAGGTTCTTTCTTTAGCTTTATCCCATCTACTAAAGAGTCCATCAAACTCTTTTTTCATTTCTGTTACAGGAGTTTTGATATTTAGTGTTTCTTTCTTAGAGTTCCCTTCTCTCTGCTTATGTTATCTTTCTTGCAGATTGTCTAGTTTTTCTTTTTTTTTTTTTTTTTTTTTAGACAGAGCCTCAAGCTGTCCCTCTGGGTAGAGTGATGTAAAATCACAGCACACAGCAATAACCAAATCCTGGGGTCAAGCAAGTCTCCTGCCTCCACCTCCCAAGTAGCTGGGACTACAGGTGCCCACCACAATGCCCGGCTATTTTTTTTGGTTGCAGTCATCATTGGTGTTTGGTGAGCCTGGGCTAGATTTGAACCCACCACCTTAGGTATATGTGGCTGAAGCCTTAGCCACCTGAGCCACAGGCGCCGAGCCAATTTTATCATTTTCTTCACTTCACACTTAGCAAGTCTATTGCCAGAGACAAGATATTACTGGAAAAATTTTTAGGATTTAACATTTGATTTTGAGGAGAGCTGGGCAAATAGTCATTTGCAAGGAATTAATTTTTAGGATTAATTATTATTCTTACTAAAAGGAAAATCTTGCCAGTTGTGGTGGCTCATACCTGTGATCCTGGTGCTCTGGGAGGCTGAGGCAGGTAGATTGCCTGAGCTCCAAATTTGAGACCAGCCTGAGCCAGAGCGAGACCTTGTCTCTAAAAATAGCTGGGCACTGTGGCAGGCACCTGTAGTCCCAGCTACTTGGGAGGCTGAGGCAAGAGAATTGCTTGAGCCCAAGAGTTTGAGGTTGCTGTGAGCTATGATGTCATAGCACTCTACCAAGAGCGGCAAAGTGAGACTCTGTCTCAAAAATAATAATAATGGCTCAGTGCCTGTGGTTCAAGTGGCTAAGGCACCAGCCATATACACCTGAGCTGATGGGTTTGAATCTAGCCTGGGCCCACTAAACAACAATGATGGCTGTAACCAAAAAATAGCTGGGCTTTGTGGCAGGCACCTGTAGTCCCGGCTACTTGGGAGGTGGAGGCAGGAGAATTGCTTGAGCCAAGGAATTGGAGGTTGTTGTGAGCTGTGATACCATGGTACTCTATCCAGGGCAACAGCTTGAGACTCTGTCTCAAACAACAACAACAACAAATAATAATAATAGTAAAAGGAAAATCTTGTTATTTAGCTTCTGAGCTTAAGCCACAGTGGAGGCTTCAGTGCCTTTCAGAAAGAGGCCACATTTCCCAGCCTGGCACAGACAGTATGGCCCCACTTGTTTATAGCCTCATCTCCTGTCCCCACTCTCCTTCCTGTCCCCACCACCCTAATAGTATGAAACCATTTGCCATCAATCAGTGAGTTTTGTTCTTTCATACTTCTAGTGCCTTTCCCCTACTTGCTTACCTGATAAAAGTTTCCCCTTCCTTTAAGAGTCTTTTCAAGCATTATCTCTGGGACACTGTAATCCTCTGAGGAAATTAGGGACCCTGCCTTTGTCTCACAGCACTCTGTTGGTACCTCTGGCATATATCGTGTTTACTGGTAGGCTCTCAGTTAATACTAGCCCAGTGGAGATGTCAGATATCAATGCCTGTTTCTTCTTGGCAGATCCTCTAGACCCTTCCTTCCCAGTAGAGTTCGTCAGACACGGAGACATCATTCGACTAGAACACAAAGAGTAAGTAAATTTGCTGTTTGGGTAAATGAGAGTTACAAGAGACTTCTTGTAAGAAATAAACAGAAGTCAGGTTTGGATGAGCGTCAGGGTTCCAGGACAACCCCAACCTGGGCTGGGGGCCGACAGGGGAGACAGTTCAGAAGGAAGGAGATTTCACACCAACTTAATGCATGAGGTCTGAGAAGCCTGGAGAGGCATACATTGTCTCATGCACAGAGTGGCAGATTGAAGCAATGTAGTAGCACTCCAATTCCTCAGAAACCTTTTATTGATCTTTAAAACAAAGCATTCATGAAAAAATCCAAAGGTGTCATGTTAGTACCACGTGCTAACCGATTGTGCTGGTGGCGCCTGTGGCTCAGTGGGTAAGGTGCGGGCCCCATATACCGAGGGTGGTGGGTTCAAACCCAGTCCTGACCAAACTGCAACAAAAAAATAGTTGGGCATTGTGACAGGTGCCTGTAGTCCCAGCTACTTGGGAGGCTGAGGCAAGAGAATAGCCTAAACCCAAGAATTTGGAGGTTGCTGTGAGCTGTGATACCACAGCACTCTACTGAGGGTTAATAAGTTAAACTCTTGTCTCTAAAAAAAATAAAAATATAAATAAATAAATAAATAAAAATCCAGAGGTGGACGGTACCTATGTCTCAAAGGAGCAGGGTGTGGGCTCCATATGCCGGAGGTCTCAGCAGGTTCAAACCCAGCCCTGGCCAAAAAAAAAAAAAAAAATTGCAAAAAAAAAAAAAATCCAAAGGTGTCAAATTCAAAAATTGGAAAAAAAGAATCCCAACCACCCTCCCCTACCTCAGGTTGGGTTGGAAGAGCATAGGATAATAAATTGTCAATACTAAAGCATTCAGAAAGGGAGAAGGGAAGACAAGTTTCATCTCCAGAGGGCAGACAAACCAGCTTCCCTAATCTAACTGAATTAGGAGTTCAAAGGTTTCAGCCTGCCTGCCTGCCATTCTCCAGGAGGGATGGGCTGCCTCTGGGCTTCGTGCATCATCAGTGCTCTTGATAAGGAGCGCAGGGATGGCCCTGAGTTGGAGAGCCTGCAGAGAGATCAGTCTGCCTGTCCACCTCCCACAGATGAGGCTCTAGGAAATGCAACAGGGCTGCTGTGCTGGAATAGGAGAACCTTTTTATGAAGGTTGAAGTAAGCAGGCCAGCCTTTGCCTCCTGTTTTGACTTTGGGGAGCTTTGAACTTTGAGAGTACCTTTTAGTTTGCCATTTCCTAGAGGAAAAAAGAAAAAAATTGAGTTACCCAAAGCTACTTCTTAAGTGGCTGACTGTAGAAAGATATAGGATTCTGTTTCTGTGAATATGGTGAGCTAGTTTATTTAGCTTATGTTCTCACTGAAAATAACTAAAAATGCTAGAATAATGTAGAGACTTTTTATAAAAGCATAAAAAAGCTGAGAAAATATTAAAGACTCACCAGGCCAAAATCCAAGTGAAAACAGGAATCCAGAGACATAAGTGAGGCACTGAAGCCACTTTTGCCTTGATCCTACAATCTTGAGTTTTGATCTTTTGTTATAGCTCTTTTGAGAGAAGAGCTTACTATATTTATCACTTTTGGAGCTGATCTGGTCCTCACAATAGTAAGAGATCTTTTCACAAAATTTACAACCCCAAAAGTCTTAGGGTAAAGGTAAATCTGTCCTGTCCATCTGTACCCAGGAAAGTTGTGTTGATCCCAAGCAAAATGTTGGAAGTTAGATGGAGAACTATCCCTAGGTCCTGAGAAATTGTAACTACTAGTTGATCTTCACATGGATTTATAGCTTGAATTCATTTCACATGGGTGGTCCCAAAATCTTCAAGCCATGAATTTAAATGAATATGATAGTGTTAATGTCTCCTAGATGCTTGGCTAAAAGGAAATGTAAGTCTTCTTTTGGGAAAGACATTGTCCTCTGTTCCCATAAATAGGTTCTCAGCAACAGTGTGAATAAATACATAGTCAAAAATAACAGAGCACACAAGGAAATAGGGCACCATGTGCGAAAATAAGCAGAAACAATAGACAACAAAAGCAGCCCCACAAAAATTTTATACACTGGAATTATCAGGTGCAGATTAAAAAAATCAAGGATATGTATGTATATGTGTGCGTGTTTTATATATGATATAGATATAAAGGTAAGCAATTAGTGGTTTTCTCTAGTCACTTTGATTTTTGATAATACATTTTTTATCATTAAGGTCATTTAATTTTATCATTAATAAGTTAAAATTTATTTTTTGTAATTACGTTTCACTTTTGGAAATTTCCAAAAATTTTATAATGAATGTTTATCTCTCATTATGGGTGAAAGTAAGCATTGTTACAAAAAAGCTAAATAAATAAAAGCTAAATTAAATTCCTCTCATCCCACACAGACCTCTACTTTTAAAAACTGGTGATGGGAGTAGAAAGAGTAAATGGGAGCTGAGAGGTTACCTATCTTAGGCATATGTAGATTATAAGTTTTAATTTTCTTCTCTCCAAACCTACCTCTTAAGTCAGGCCAGCTATGTGCTTCAAAGCTACTAAATGTGTGAAAGTCATCCCCCTACCCGACTCCCCCACCAGCACCTAAAGTTAGCCCCTTCCTTGGCATGTGGTTCAGTGCTCCTACCATCTGTCTCTCCTGGTTTAGGCTCAAATTTCTTTTCCAATTCTCTGGATATTTCTTGTGAGTAAATAGGAAATAAGTTCCTGATATGTTGGATTAAAAGATCAGATGTTAATTTTTCTTATCCTCACAGATCACTCTGAATATCCTTGGTAAAAGAAAAAATGTTGCACATCTCCTTTCATCGAGATAATGATGTCTCTCTCTTCTAACTTCTAGGACTTCCCGGAACTTACACAGTCACTATCATGAGGCCCCCCTGACCAGGAAACACTATCAAGTCACTGGCTATGGCATAGTAAGTGAGCAGCTGGGATGTGAACAGGTTGCAGGACTTGCCTCAGGGGCACATGGCAGGAGAGCATCCTTCCAGAATTCTGGAATGTTCCTAAGGATTAGAGGCTGCACAGGGACTCTCTTGACATTTGGGAGCTTTTCAGCTAGGCTGGCTGTGGAAAAGCCTACAGAGTCTGTCTCCATCCTTCTCCTTGCATAATAACCATGCCATTTGGATGTTCTGATACTTTCTTTTTGAGACAGAGTTTCATTATGTTGCCCTCGGTAGAGTGCCATGGCGTCTATAGCTCATAGCAACCTCAAGCTCTTAGGCTTAAGAGATTCTCTTGGCTCAGCCTCCCAAGTAGCTAGGATTATAGTTGCCACAACGCCCTGCTATTTTTTTTTTTCTGTAGTTGTCATTGTTGTTATCAGGCTTGGGCTGGGTTCAAACCCATCAGCCCCAGTGTATATGGTTGGCGCCCTAACCACTAAGCTATGGGTGCCAAGCCTGGATGTTCTGATACTTAATAAATGTCAACTAGGAATACTATTTGGATCTCCTCTTTTTTTAGAGACAGAGTCTCACTTTATTGCCCTCAGTAGAGTGCCATGGCATCACAGCTCATAGCAACCTCCAACTCCTGGGCTTAGGCAATTCTCTTGCCTCAGCCTCCTGAGTAGCTGGGACTACAGGCGCCCGCCAGAACACCCAGCTATTTTTTTGTTGTAGTTTGGCCTGGGCCGGGCTCTACTCTGCCACCCTTGGTATATGGGGCTGGTGCCCTATCCACTGAGCCACAGGCGCCGCCCTATTTGGATCTCTTTTAAAATAGAGAATGGCTGGAAATAGAAGCCAAGGACCTGCAGTACAGCCTCAGATTGAATACTAAGTTTATCTTTTGCCAGATCCCAAATTCTCATTGGCTTTATGTTTAAGGATTACTTCTCTATTCTTTAGAGGGATATTATTTGTATAGATTCTATATTTTACTATCTTAGGGAGATGTAGAGTGTCCTAAAAGTCACCATCCATACATACATAGGGAAAATGGGAAATTACAGCTAAATGTACCTTTATTTACTACAAAATTTTACAAAATATTTTTCTACATGTTGATATACGGATATAAAAATATTGAAAAATAAGGTATAATATAAAATGTGAATTTGTCAATGTTTCCTATTTATGGTGACCTTTGGGGAGTAATTAAAGACAAAAACTACTAGTGGAAAACTATGTTTATGACCATCAGTTACATTGCCTTCTCAGGCTGTTCATTGGTGCTTCAGTAAAGATTCAGTGTTCCTCGAGGTAGATTCCCCTGCCTTCTTTCTATTTGCTCATCTCACATTGTATTAGAGCCAATAGTCTGACCTGTCTTTTCAGCTTTCTTGTGGGCATCTTCTAAGGAGAATTAGACATAATTGTGTGAATTTCCAAAGTGTAATATCCAGGCCAGACCCTTCTGGCTTACGTGAATGAGGATCCAGATATCCAGTATAATAGACACAAATGGCCTAGATCTATTTCTTTTGAAACTGGATGAGGTCTTGAGTTTGGTTTGGAGGCAAAAATATCTATTTAGAATGCAAACTCTAGTCCTATGAAGTGAAGAACTAGACTTTTAGTTCCAGGAATTACATTCCTTTTTTTGTTGTAATAGTGAGTGCTGGGGCAGTGCCAATCATTTGGGATGTTTCTGTGGTCTTCTTTTTTATTTTGAAAGAGGTGAGGTTTTACTCTATTATCCAACTTGGAGTATAGTAGCATGATCATAGCTCACTGCAGCCTCTAACTCCTAGGCTCAAGTGATCTAGCAATCCTCCCACTTCAGCCTCCCAAGTAGCTAGAACTATAGGCATGAGTTATCATATCTGATTAATTTTTAATTTTTTTGTAGAGATGGAGTTTTGCTATGTTATTCAGGCTGGTCTCAAATTCCTGGCTTCAAGCAGTCCTCGTCTACCTCAGTGTCCCAAAGTGTTAAGATGACAAGTGTGAGCCAGTAAGGCCCAGCTTATCTTCTTACCTTTCCCGTGTCAAATATTGAAGCTGATTTGCCCATTCACCTTTGTAACATAGTAGCATCTGAAAGGGTAGCCATTTCCCATTCCGACACCTTTTCTCCAAATTTATCTCACTTTTTTGGCATTTTTTTCTTGATTTATGTGGCAGAATGGGACAGGGGACTCAAATGATTTCTGGAGGATTGAAGTTATAAACAGAAAATTTGGAAACCGGATCAAAGTGCTGAGAAGTCGAATTCGCTTCATCCATCTGGTCACAGGTTGTGTCCTGGGTTCATCAGGAAAAATGCTGCCCAAGTGGTAAGTCTCTGGGGTTTTGATGTCCCAATCAAAACTTGTACTTTTCCTTTCACTTTATAAGGAGTATACCAGAAGTTTTCATTTTCCAGTGGTCAATGTTCACCTCAATTTTTTTTTTTTTTAATGGTAGATGGAGGAAGAAAAGCCATTACTGTATTATGGAGCACAGGGCTTCAAGGTAGCTCTGGAGTTTTGCATTCTGATAGTTGAACATTATATATCTGGCTCATGGTAATAACTCTCTAGGCCTATGTCTCTTTCTAAAATTTGCCTACCATATGCTAGGGTACTCCTAGGATAGTTGAAGAATGTAAAAGTGTAAGATTGCAAAAATAATGGCCACTATGTTGAAAAGAGAAGAGAATGCTACTCTTTGGTAAATTTTAGGTCTTCTGAGAATCATTTGCGACTCCTTTTCACAGGGGCTGGGAGCAGCTGGAAGTTACTTGCAATCCATACTTAAAAGAAACCCTCAACTCCATCTGGAATGTAGAGGACCACATCAATCCCAAATGTGAGTGAGGTCACTTTCTGGGCTGGCTCTGAAGAGAAACATTTATAAGAAATTTTTATCTTAGAAAAATAAACCTTCAGGTGGTGCCTGTAGCTCACTGGGCAGGGTGCTGGCCACATACACCCAGGGTGCAGGGTTCGAACCCAGCCTGGGTCAGCTAAACAACAATGGCATCTGCAACAAAAAAATAGCTGGGCGTTGTGGCAGGCGCCTATATTTACAGCTACTTGGAAGGCTGAGGCAAGAGAATCACTTAAGCCTAAGAGTTTGAGGTTGCTGTAAGCTGTGATGCCACAGCACTCTACCGAGGGCAACATAGTGAGACTGTCTCAAAAAAAAAAAAGAAAAAAGAAAAATAAACCTTCATAGTCTCTGTTATCATTTTATCTTCTTGCCATTTTCTTCCTTTTTTAAAACTAATCCTTCGTTTGAGTTGTTGGTAACTACATAACTACCTCCTTTTTCTTCTTATCTGCTCCCTCTTGAAGTGCTTCTCCCTCAAATGACCAGTGACCATCTGTAGGTCCATCTGTCTTATCTCCCTCTGGACTCTTCTCTCCCCTACACTATGGGCATCTCCCCAGCCTTAAGGCTTGGAGCAGGCTGGCACTTGGCCCTGTGTCCCTCCTCTCCCTATATCCAGCCACCACCTTTACAAAACACAATGGCTACAGCCCTTATCTGATCCCCATATCCCTATACCCAGGCTCCAATTTTATATTTCCACTCTAGTGTGTCAACTCAGTAAGTCTTTGGGTTCATCATCTGTTTTCCTAAACGACCCCTTCAAGCATATGCTTGATTTCTCCTCCTCTTTGTGCTTTCCCTTGTATTCTTTTTTTTTTTTTTTTTTTTTTGAGACAGAGCTTCAAGCTATCCCCCTGGGTAGAGTGCTGTAGCATCATAGCTCACAGCAACCTTCAACTCCTGGGCTCAAGCGAGTCTCCTGCCTCCGCCTCCCAAGTAGCTGGGACTACAGGCGCCCGCCACAACACCCGGCTATATTTTGGTTGCAGCCGTCATTTTTGTTTGGCGGGCCCAGCCTGGATTCGAACCTGCCACCTTAAGTGTATGTGGCTAGCAACTTAGCCACTTGAGCCAGAGGCACCAAGCCTCTGTTGCGGTATTCTTAGCACTTCATTTAGCCAAACCAGCTAATTAACTCTTTTTTAAAAAATAACTTTGATATAAATTATTAACTCTTTTTGAGTATGCCAGAGCCATATTGGGGCTAGGTCCCTGTCCCTACAGACCTTATCCCTAACAGGACAGCAACATTTGATTGAGCCAGTACCATAATGATGGTGAGGAGGCCTTGTCATCTGTTTCCTTTGAATTTCTCTTGATGCCTGATGAGTGCGTAATACAAGCTGAATAAATGAACAAGAATTGGGCCAAACTATCTTCCATCTCCTCAACACTCTCACCTACTTGTTGTCAGCTTGTCAGAAAAGCTGCACTTGGACTCTGGTGGGAACGTGGATACCATGGATTGACAGGCTGTGATGAGAAAATATGTGACAAAGACTTTTCTCCTGTCATTTTTTTTTCTAGTGCCAAACATCAGCCTAGATGTGCTACAGCCAGGTTTTCCTGAGATCTTGCTGGAGTCCCACATGGTCATGTTCCGGGTACTGTGGCCCCTTCTCATTCTACCGCTTCTGTTTGTTCCTGGGCAGCCACAAATTTGGAGCCCAAAACTATATCCATGGTATAGATCCACTGCCCCCTTGTGGAGGACTTTGAAAGCATCTTAATTTGCAAGTTGCTCTTCAGAGGCATTTCCCTTCTACATCCGTGAGGATGGTAGTCATGATGATGATGATGATGATAATGGCGATAATAACGATGATTCCAGTGAACACATGTGCAGGTCTCATGTGGCAGGCAATACTATATGCTCTGTACTTCATGTTAATTCATCTAACACTTACTACTTACTTAATCCTTTGGAGATTATTGTCATTCCCAGTTTACAGATAGGGGAACTGAGGCACAGACAGGTTAAAGATCTTGCCCAGGAGTCACCCAGCTAAGTGTAATAGGTGGATGGATCCAGACTTTGAAGCTAAGCTGGTAGGCTTTCAGAGTCAGTGCTAATTACTCCTATACTCCTCTGCCTCTGAATGATTTTCAAATCTGTTCAAAGGACAGAGCCCCTGAAAATTGTAACACTCTTGGTTGAAGATCATGAAATATTGAGAATTCATTCCCTCCTATGAAATTAGGATCAGTTAGGATGAATGGCTAATTTGGGTGTGTTGCTTATATGCAGCATAAAATCCCAACCATGAGCCCACTCATATTCTTGGATAGAAACTGTTTAGGGAACTTGGTTCATTCTTTTTAAAGGTTTTCTGAGACTTGTTGTTTGCATTCTCTATCATTAGTAACTGACAGTAGTTGTAGCATCAAAGGTTTAAGAAAAATTGAGAGTAGAAATCTTTAAATTGAGAAAATCCTATCTACTGGCTTAAATTTGCTCCCTATGAATTAGGGAAATCCTGCTGCAGTTTTGATGTTCAGTGGGAGATCCCCTTACTCTGGCTTATGGGAAAACCTGTGTTCTGCAAGAATGATCTATAAAGATCACTGTATCTCAAGCCAGATTATCACTCCACCCACAGGGCTGTAGGTAGGTTTAGCAGTTGGAATTTTTCCCTTGGTGAGCGGGTGTCAAGTGGACTTTCCTGGAAGTGATTATGTAAGCAGTATTCAGTCGACATAGTTGACTTATTTCATCAGATTAAATTTTAAAAATTCAAATTTTGTCATTTTTGCACATTGGGAGATGATGAGTTGACATTACATGATCTCTGGGTCACTTTTTCTCTGACTCTTTGCTTGTAGCTGTCACTGTGCCCTGATGACATACCTCTTTTGACTCTGTGCCTGTCAGTCGGAATATCATTCTGGGTCTGGGTAGAATTTTAAGACTAAATCTAAAGAGTTTTATATCATCTTTCATTATCTAGGAGAGAAAGTCAAAGAAGAAAAGAGAGCTTTCTTATCCAACCGATGTAGTGTCAGGGAGGGAAGAGAGACCCAAATACTGAGTCCAGACTACAGAAACTATAAGGGCAGAACCCTTCTGCCAGTCGAGTGGAGGCCTAAGAGAAGCCTGGCTTGCCTAATGAGGTTAGCTGGAACGAGCCCATCTAGATTTTAAACATAGATAACAATTTTAAAGTACATATGCCTGTAATGGTTATAGATTTTTTTCTTCTTTCTATCTTTGGTTCAGTAAAGGAGCAAGCTTTCTCAGAGTTTAATGTGGTGAATAAGACTCCCCTGGCTTGTTACAGCTCTGGCTGGAGTCCCTGAGTTTAGAATTAAACTGTACTGGCTTGAAGGAAATTGATTGCCCTCAGCAACTGCTCCAGGGGTCTAGAATCATTCATTCCTCATCCCCGGGCCCTTCAAAGTGACCATAGTGATTCAGGAGCTGTGTAGCTGGCCTGTGTGGGTTGACAACACCCGTGGCACTTTTGATTCTAGAGGAGCAACTCGTCCATCATACAGAGGCTTGTAAACTGTTCCCACACCTTGATGAGTCAGATTCGTAAGGCACTAGGTGGCACTGAACCAAGCCTTCTGGATCTTTCTTGGGCTATACCTGGGGTTCTCAGTTGAGTGTGATTTTGCCTCCTGGGGATATTTGGTGATGTCTGGAGAAATTTGGGGCTGGCATAATGGGTGGAGGTGGGGGTAGAGGCTAGGGATGCTGAAGATCCTACAGTTCACAGGAGCCTCCATAACAATGACGTCTGCAGCCCAAAATGTCAGCAGTGCTGAAGTTGGGACCCTTTGACCTAACTCAGTGCATGACTGCTTCTGAGGAGATACCTTTTCAGTTTATCCTGATAACAAGGCCTATACTAGTCCCAGTGGCCAATACCAAAATACTCACCTTACTGCTTCCTATTCTAGCAAAGGTCTCTATGGAGACAGGTTATTGCACATTCTTGGCTACTGGAGTAAAGGGGCTAAGTTGAATCCTTCAAACTAAAGTGTGTGTGATTTCCCTCCTAATGGGAAATGTGTTCTTGAAGGGCAAAAACATCTTACCTTTTTACGTATAAAGCACAAGTATTCCTACAGTACATAAACAGATATGCAGGATAGCTGCAGTGCTAAAGTCTCATGGAGGTTCTCTGACATCCTGCTCTTAAAAAAAAAACAGTCTCATGAAGGGTATTTAAAAGAAATGTCTGAAAAGGTTCATGGTACAGGAGGCAATAATGAAAAAACAATGTTGTGAAACACTAGGCTAAAATAACCATCAGAGTTCCTACTTTTTTATTTGAAGGTAGTAAATAAGGAAGCCTGTTTTATATCCCTCCTCACCCCTCCCCTTGTGACACCTTGTCAGATGGGAATATATTTGTGCCCATTGGAACAAGTCCCTTCTTCCTCTTTCTCTTCCTTCTGTCTGGCTAGAGCAGGCATCCTCAAACTACGGCCTGCAGGCCACATGCAGCCCACCGAGGACATTTATCCAGCCGGCCGAGTGTTTTTGCCGCCGCTGCCTGTTCTCCTTAGCAGCTGACTCGTCCCAGGGCCCAAAGTCTGGCCCTCCAACGGTCTGAGGGACAGTGAACTGGCCCCTTGTTTAAAATGTTTGAGGACCCCTGGGCTAGAGGGTCCAAAGGGACCATCTCTGATGGGACGTGGAGGCTTATCCCTGTATGGGAGAAGTCAGGCAGTTGCTGTAGGTAGGCGGAAAGGTTGAAACTGTTTAGGGAACTTGGTTGTTGTAGGTAGAAACAGATCAGTGGCTGGGCATGAGCATCTGATTCTTCCCTGCAGGGGAGGGGAGGAGATAAACTTGGCTGTGTATCAGGGATACCTGTACCTCATATTTCTGTCAGCTCTCTAGATCTCTGTCTTGACTATCTTTTCTTTTTCACCTTTCTGCAGGGGAACAATGGCCTCAAACCCAAGGACAATGAGTTCACTTCCAAACCCTGGCATTGGCCTATCAACTATCAGGTAGGGCACAGAGCTGTGGAAAAATGTGAGAAAGTGGAGCTCAGGAAGAGGTGTGCTAGGTGGCAGGGTGGGGCCTTGTTGGGGGTGGGTGGATCAGATGTGGGGCTCTGTTTTCTGGCTTGATTCTGACCCTGGCTTCCCAGTGAGCTCAGGTAGAATTCATACATTCTGGGCTTCCTATCAAGGCTCCTTATCCGTGAAGGGTGACTGGTCACCTTCCCTTTAGGAGGGGTGTGACCCGGGGGTTGAGGTGGGCCCTGGATCAGTGTTCTCTGCTCCACAGGGTCTGCGCTTCTCAGGGATCAATGATACAGACTTCCGAGTCTATCTGCTTGGCAACCCGGTGAGTGCCCGAACATTCCCAGCTTAGGCCCTTGGGCACGTGCTTTCCTCTCATCTGCCTGTTCTCATTTCCATGCAGGTGGTTTGGTGGCTGAATCTGTTGAGCATTGTCCTTTACCTCCTCTCAGGGAGCATCCTTGTTGTAGCTATGCAGAGAGGGGCACAGCTGCCAGCGGAGGTTGAAGGTCAGCTCCCTGGGCTCTCCCTCCCACAACCTAGCAGCTGGCAGGGTGCTGTGCTCCTGGGTGGGCTGGCCTGCCTGCTGAGGACCACCCCACACCTTCCCTCCTCCTTTGCTCTTGAAAATTGACAGTTGCGAAATACCCAGTGTTATGTTACTAATCATCCTCCAATAATCCTGTAAGGAAACCAAGGCACAGTGAGATTAAGAAACCTGTCCCAGAACATGTAGCTAGTAAGTGATAGAACTAAGGTTCAAACCCAAGCAGCCTGACTTCAGAGCTTTCATTTTTAACGCCAGTGCTATGTATACAGATCTGCCCATCTTTTCTCTGCTGCCCTCTCCTTATTCCATGGCCCCATCCTCAAGTGGGATAGAGAAGGGTCTACAAGGCATAGTCAACAGGTTATCCTGGTGCTGCTCCTAACTAGAGCTGCTAGGCCTAAGATCATAATAGCATCGGTCCTCTGCAATGGCCTCTGTGACTCCCTCTTTGAGCAGTCATGGTCCTATATATTCACCCCTTCCCCTCTCCATTCTCACTTCGCCTGTACCCCTGTCTGCCACTGCAAAGATCTGTGTGGCAGCAAGACAAGGGTGTGGGGGTGGGGTGGGAGGGAGGTTGTCTATAGATGTAGAGGAATGTGGTTTCTTTAGAGGCTGGGCTGCTTCCTGTCCAGGCACCAGCTTCAGACCTCCTGCTAGTGTTTGGCGTGTCTGCCACTGGTGCTGAGACCTCAGTGGGTTGGGTAGTGACCAGGGCTCTCAAGACCCAGTTGTTCCAGTTGCCACAGGGTGGTTTGGGTTGGTCCAGATGAGGGAAGGAAGGCCCAGTGAGGCGATGTGACTTATTCAGCAAGGAAGGGGCAGAGCTGTCTTGGAACCCAGGATTTCTGCTCATTCCTCGTCTTCTGACTGGGATTGTGCTGCTTGGGGCCCAGGACTGTCCCAGGTCCTTTTGCGAGGCGGCGGTCAGGTTCTGCTCGGCTGGATGCTTCATTACTTCCCATTCTTCCTGATGGGCCGGATCCTCTACTTCCACCACTATTTCCCAGCCATGCTCTTCTCAAGCATGTTGACAGGTCAGTGCTGCCCAGCTGGACTCAGAAGACAAAGCGGGGATGGGGTAGGGGAGAAGGGGAAAGAGACTGCCATGGAGCCACAGTGCTGGGAGTGAATCTCTGCTTCCTAACCAGGGTGGGTCGTTTCTGCTGTACCCCAGAAGTCACTCTCTGACAGGCTGGTGCCGGTATCTCTCCCCTTTACTAGGCATTCTGTGGGACACCCTCCTGCGGCTCTGTGCCTGGAGCATGGACTCCCCTCGCCTGGCCAGGGGCATACATGTGCTGGGAGTCCTGAGCCTGCTCCTGGGAACTGCCTACAGGTGAGCACCTCCCTGCCCCTTGCATGTGCCCCCAATAGGGACTCAGCCCTGGGTGCATTCGAGAATTCCCTGTGGTGCTCTTGAAGTGTGCCAGTGCCTGGGCCCTATCCCCAGAGGTACCTTTTCATTTGGGTCTGGGTGGGGCCACAGTTTTCAGCGCCCCCTCCCCCTCCCAGCTGATCCTGATTTGCAGCCAGGTAGGAGAAGCAGAGGGCTGCCTCTTTGCTTTCTCTCCTTATACCAGTGGTTACCAGCTTTTGTACCATCCTAGCACACTTGGAAGTGTACCTTTCCTTAGTCATAGGGGCTCTCCAACAAGACAGCACTGGGTGGGCTGAAGGAGAGGGTACGAAGAGTGAGAATGGTAGGGGTGTGGCTCAGAACTGCGGGGAGGACAGTGTTATTTGGAAAGCCCCCCTTCCCTAGATTCTGGCAGGCCTCACAGATCTCCTGCTGAGACTTATTGGCTTTCATGCTGGGGCCTGAGGGCTGTGAGCATGTGCCCATCTTAAGAGGGTTAAATTCCCATTTTAACAAACACTCTGGGCAGAATAGCCCATGAACAAACCCTTAGACAGGTCTCCCTCTGGGCCTCTTGGGAAGAGCCCTTTCCTTTATTGTCATTAAGTTGGCACCTACTAAGCTCTCAGACCATAGTGTGCATGCTCAGACAGACATGGTCACGGAAGAGAACGGGGCTCAGAGGTAGAGACTGACGTGCCACAAGGAGGAGCTGACTTCACAGTTCCACTGAGATGCTAGGGTGCCAACTGCTCCTTCTGGATTCTCTCTCACAGCTTCTACCTCTTCCACCCTCTGGCTTATGGGATGGTAGGTCCCTTAGCCCAGGACCCTAAAAGTCCAATGGCAGGACTGAGGTGGCTGGAATCATGGGACTTTTGAAGCCACTGCAAAGACTCCAGCCCAGGTCCAGAAACTGCTCAGGGACAGCCAGCTGTGGAACCAGTTCCTGGACCCTTCCAGCTGTGGAGGAAGCTGCCTGAGGAGCCTCAAGAATCCTGCTGCCTGTCAGGACCAGGATCTGGGGTGAACCCAGAGTTTAACACAACACTAGAGAGAGCCACAGCTTTGTCTGCAGCGCCTACAGAGAGAACAGTGTCTCTCAGGCCCGTTTCCTAAGTGTACAACACAGGGGAGGATGAGTGTGCATGAAGGTGTGTGTATGGGAGTGTGTGCATGTGAGGGTACATTGTCTGTATCTCTGTGTAACTGTGGACAGCCAAGTGACATAAACACTAAGACATAGTCCAGGGCTATAGTAGTATCTTCTGGTGTTATTTTTCCACATTGAATTGTTTTGGTGTTGGTTTGTGAGATCCATCAAAACTTCCCTGAGGGCTGAGAGTGCTTCCCTCCTTATTTAGCTACTCTGGGCTCTCACGAGAGGCAGAGCAGATGGGGCCATCAAAGCTATGCTGCCTCCCTCTCACAAATGAATCCAGTTATGGCGGAAAGTGGGCTCCCTGAGTTGGGGTCCTGGCTCCCCACTGCTTTCCCCAGTGGCTGCTGCTGCAAGTGATTACTGTGGACACTTCTGTGGCTGGACTTCCTGCCTACGATATCCATAGAACACTGGGTTCCAGGAAGGGAGACGACCAGGTTCCAGATAAGCACAGAACACTGGGTTCCAGCTCTTGATCGGCCCGTCTTAGCCCTTGGTTCCTTGTTTTCTGGGAATGTCACTCTGTGAGCCTGGGTAGAGAAGCAGCATCCTGTCGTTGGCCACTCTGTTGCTACGTCTTGAGTGTCAGACTGTTATCCCTTTCTTTGTGTGTGTGGCCTGGCTGTGAGCTCTGGGTCAGGTGCATTCTCCTGATTGCTGGAGAGCCTTGGGACCTTCCTTTCCTAACAGCTGAAGTAGATGAGACAGCAGGGAATCTGTGTGGTGCTAGCCTGGGATCCCAGCAGGGGGCTGGGGCATGGGGTGCTCTGGCCTGTCTAGGGAAATGTTCCTGTCACCTGCTGAGCTTCCTCCAGTCCTCCCCTGCTCACCGCCCTCACCTCGTTGGCATTTCCCTTCCCTTGGTCACTGTTTCACCCATCTCTTTTCCCCAAAGACCCAAAGCACCTAGAAACACAGGACGGTATCTACTTTCTGGTCACTCTGAAGTTTAAACAAGAAGCTCAGAGCTGTTCCTTTCACTTTCTCTCCAAAGGGGTTTAAGAAACCCCTTCAGTCAGAACCAAACCTACGCAAGGTCAGCCCTTGTGCCTGCCTGCTTCCTTCTGGTGCATGACAAATTATTTATTTGGTCTCAGAGGACTTTGATGCTTCAAGATTTAATGATGACTCTCTGCCACCCTCCATTTTTCCTCCTCTCAGCTCCTAACAACTCTGACAGGGTCAGAGCTCTTTAAAGCATCTTCAGGAAGCGGTTGCCACGGAGACTGGAAATTGGTCCCAGAGACAGGCTGTGCTACCTACTGGGTGGTGGGGAGGGAAGCTTCTGGACGGGCTTGGCTGTTAAGACCAGCCATCATTAATGTTAATAGAGGAAATGCAGCAATGTCAAAAGCAAGGCAGGTTGGTTAATTAGATCTGGGGCCTGATGACCTCCCTCTCTCAGGGCTACAGCCCTTTTGACTTCCCCCAGCAGGAAGCGCTGCTCGAGTGCTGAGTCTGGGCCACTTGCTTAATTGCATTTCTGGCAGGGAAGGAGAGAGGGATGGAGAAGCTCTGCTCCCCCTTCCAGCCCACTGCTCGCCCTCCTCTTCTCCTCACAAGCATAGCTGGGTGGGGCCAGCTGTCTAGGTGGGCAGGAATCAGTGACATCCAGGGGGTGGCTAATTTTCCCTTGTGCCTTTTTACTTTCCAGTAGGAACTTGTTGGAAGGGAAGAGCTCAAGGGGGCAGAGCTCAAGGGGGCAGCCACCCTGAGTAAGGGTGAGGAAGGAGAAAGCTCAGCCAGCTTCCGACTCATCCTTCCCTCCTTATTTAGCTACTCTGGGGACAAAAGCTTCTCTGGTCTCTTACACTGTTTTCTAGGGATGAAAGAAGAATTTTTTGCCTATTTTCTTTTCCTCCATGCCCAAACTGGCAGATACTTTTCTTGGGGACAAGGCCATGTGGGTTGATGCACCTTCAGGTGCTCAGGTTCTATTGTTTGGAAGATGCTGGGGAGTGAGGCTGTCAGGTGCTGCTTTGAATATGCACTCCAGCCCCCAGGACTTGGCAGAAATGTGACATGTCCTACAAACTACTAGGAGAGGAGGAAGACGTTTTTCAGCCAGCTCAACTTCTTGAGCCACATTTTATTTAACAGGAAAAAATAAAAGTAAAAAAAAAAAAAGATTTCCAGAGCTAATTGGAGGCCATTTACTTTTATAATAAATAGTGCTTGTTTTGAATACCATGTTCTTGTACTTAATTGAATCTGACTTTCCCTCTGGCTCCCAGAAAAGCCTCCCTAAGGAGAGAAGAATGTTTTGAGTGCAAGAGCCATTCCATTGTGTCTTCTGGGGTTCTAATCCCAGGAGGGACCTTGGGCTGGGCAGGTGAGTGTGATTATCCCAGGGGCATTTGGACCTTCCCTTGTGCCTGGTTACTGGAATAATGTTGGTTGTCATTTCAGTTTACTTAAACTTAACTCCAAAATAAGTAGGAAGCTGGACCTATTATTTTTCTACAGTATGGAAAGGAATGGGAGAGGAATAGTAACAGTTGTCCACTTTTTACACAGCTGAGTGGCCCAGCATTGTAGCAATTTGCCCTTCTGCTTCGCAGTGGCCCCCATGGTGATGAGGCCTCCATTACCAGGAATGATGTTAAGGATCTGAAGGAGTAAGAGCTGACTTGAGTGCTGGACAGGCGGGGAAGGAGAGCAGTAGTACTGCCCTGTGCACTTGGACTGCCTCACCCCACCTTAGGTCCAGGCGTAGCCACGTGAGGAGGAGCAGGGCATGTGGGTATTCTGGGATGGAAAATGCCCAGGACAGGCAGGATAGGAAAGGACCAAATAACTCTTCTTTAAGTGGCACAGCTGTTTACAAAGTCTCCACACGTCTGTGACTTTTAATCTTCATAAAGGCCCAGTGAAGTCAGTGATATTTTGTTCTTACTCTGTCCATAAAAGATTGAATTACTTGCCTAAGGTCCCATGAATAGTAGAGCCAGGACTCAGAACCGGCTTGGGCTTTTTCCACTTCTTTAGCCTTGGGACTAGAAGCACCTTCTCAGAGCAGCCTGGCCTGAAAACTCAACTCCAGGTATCCTGCCCCAGCACGTTCCTTTGTACACCCAGCTTAATGTATCAGCAGCTCATCTAGGGCCCAGTTTTCCGTGGTTCCCCCCAGGTGTGCCACACCAGTGGTGGTAGATGTTTAACAACAGGTTTTCTGGAAGGAAAGAAGCCCTGATTTATAGAATGCGCTAATTCCTGTAGTGTAAATGTTCCCACCATGGCCTATTTCAAGCTACTTACTTGATGTCACTGAATAAGGAGTTGGAAAGAAAAGCAGACGGTTGGCTGTCATGTAAGAGCTGGCTCCAGCACAACACCGATCCAGACCCTGTAACCAGGGTCACAGCCCATTCCAGGAGGCCAAGAGGATGGGCCGGAGAGATCTGAGGTCAAATCCTGGCCCTACCTCCTGCTATGTGGCCTTTAGCTAGTTACTTAATCTTCCTGCCTCCATTTCTTCAACTGTAATGTAAAACAAGGGAATAATGGCCCATGCTCATAGGGTCACTGAGAGGATGAAAAGAGTCATATAAAATGCCTTGACTGGACGGACTGAATGTGCTGTAAATGCTAGCTCTTTTGTACATTTTAGAATTTATTTTTATTTATTTATAAACAGGTCTTGCTATGTTGCTCACATTGGCCTCAAACTCCTGGGCTCTAGTGGTCTTACTGCCTTAGCCTCCTAAGTAGCTAGGACTACAGGTGCACCACTGTGCCTAGCAATAAATGTTCTTTATTATTTATGGTAAAAACCACCTTTGTGACTACACTGGCTCCAGGGCACTACTTGAACTTTCTTCTAGATTATCACCTCCTGTCCAAGTCCTGGACAGATGGCCTATAAGGAGGAGAGCTCCTATGACTCTCCTGAACCCCTCAAATATGGATTCACACCTTAGTCTATTGGAATCCACCCTCTGGCTGCAGAGGCCTTACTTCAAGGGGAGCAGAGGTTAGAATGCACATAGCTCTCTCCTGCCTTCTTGCATTACGAAGGCAAGGCATGAAGCTGTGGGTTTGAGTGCTGACTCCATCACTCACTGGCTAGGGCTGTTAGCTCCCACTAACTTGTCAGACCCCAGACTCTGTCTGAAGGAGAAAGGAAGTAAGAAGGGTCCTGGGTGTGTACTGTCTGCAGGAAGCTCAAGCTGGGAGGGGTGGGGAGGAAGCCTTAGACTAGCCAGACATCGGGCATTTGGGCACTGATAGGGGAGGCTCACTAGAGATGCATGTGGCCTTTTCCTGTGACCTGCTGCACACTGACTGCAGGGCCATGCACCACATCCCAAGCTAGAAGTTTAGTCACTTCTCCTTTCAGCCCTTTGTGCTCTTGCCTGGGGACCTCCCCAGCTCTCCAGAACACAGGCTTTCCACCCTTGCTTTCCTGCTCCAGCCCAGAGACATGGGGAGATGGGGAAGAGCAGAATAAGATGTACCCCAAACTCCTCAGCCTTTGGAAGATGGAGGACAGAGAAGTGGTTTCATGGGGCTTGGCTGGGAGCAGGAAAGAAGAGTTCTGCTGAAGCCCTCAGTCTGATGAAGGTTAGAAGTTTTTTGTTTTTTGTTTTAGAAACAGAGTCTCACTTTATCACCCTCGGTAGAGTGCTGTGGCATCACACAGCTCACAGAAACCTCCAACTCCTGGGCTTAGGCAATTCTCTTGCCTTGGCCTCCCAGGTAGCTGGGACTACAGGTGCCTGCCACAATGCCCGGCTATTTTTTTGTTGCAGTTTGGCCAGGGCTTGGCTTGAACCTGCCACCCCTAGTACATGGGTCTGGCACCCTACCCATTGAACCACAAGCACTGCCTGAAGGCTAGAAGTTTTAAAGGCCAGGATTCAGCACTCCAGCCGGGCTTAAGAGTCACAAGCTATTCAGAAACAGTGGCCCCCAAACACCCACAGGTTGGTGATCCGGCACCGCTAACTGGACGTTGATTAGGGCAGGAAAGCGACTGCAGTCCAGCATGATTTGAACAGACTTTGTGCCAAAGGCAAAGCAAACTCAATATTCGAGTGCGTTCGTGGAGAGGTGGCTCAGGTAGCACCCATCCAAGGCACCCAAATTCAACACAGTATCCTCGGGCTCGGGATGAGAAACTATACGGTTTCTGTTAAGTTCTGAAGCCAAGGCATTTCCTGTGCCACCCGGTCATCCCTGGCCAGAGCCGTCTGCTGGGGCGCCGCCTTGTTGGACGGGAGGAGGCGGGGGCGGCGATTGCTTTAAAGCGTCCCAGCCTGGGTGGCGTGGGGCTGGGCGGCTTACGGAGCTGCTAGGTGCAGGGCCCAGTGGTGGAGTGGGGTCCCCGGAAGTGCTAGCGGGCCGGCGCGCCGGGGGCGCCGCCACTGAGGGACCGCACGCATATTTTCTGGGCTCTGGCCAGGGAAGGAGCGGCTGTTGGACCCCGCCTGGCCGAGGCTCTGGGGCCGTAGGAAGTACGAAGTAGCTCGCGTCGCCGCAGAGATGGCGCGGCACGTGCGGTGACCGCGCCCGCGCCCCGAGGGTGCCAGCCTTGCGCCCTGCGTCCCTGGGAGAGGATGGAGCGCCCGGAGCCGGAGCTGATCCGGCAGAGCTGGCAAGCAGTGAGCCGCAGCCCGCTGGAGCACGGCACCGTGCTGTTCGCCAGGTGAGGGCTGCACGAGCGCCCCGGTGGAAGGGCGCCTCGCTGGGAACGGGTTTGAGGCGGCCGGACCGCGACGGAGGAGGGAAAACTGGCCCGCCGCCCTGGCGCTTGGGCGTCTGCCAGATGTGCGCCAGAGGAGCGGGCGCGGCGACGGGTGGCGCAGCGCCTTCTGCCCATGGGGCCGACCACCTGGCTCCCAGCTGGGCTCACTAGGGATGGGCGGGGATCCTCCGGAGCTCCTTACATTCGGGCAGGCGGACGCCGTTCTGGCGCTGAGTCCCCTCCCCGGCTCTGTGCCTCCTGAGTGTTCCCTGGGTAGTGACTACAGGGGTGCCTGCCGCTGCCCCAAGGGCCGGGGGGACAGATGCGTCGGGTGAGCTGCGAGTGAACCGATGGGTCGGGGCCCAGGTGCAGGAGCACTCCAGCAACTGAGTGAGGGATAACGTTTTCCGAGGAAAGGACCAGGTTAGGACCAGAGTACCACCTGGAAGGGATGACAGAGGCCCAAGTATCACCGCCAGGGAGAGAGGTAAGAGGGTGCTCAAGTCCCACGGGAGAAGAGCTGCCAGTCTTCAACGTCAGCTCCAGGGTCTCTCAGCAACTCCTCTGCCGTCACCCACAGGGCAGTGCTCCCCCTTCAACATGGTTTCCTCAACCTGGGCACCCTTGGCCAGCCCAGGACTTCTGACCAGGCTTTTGCAAAACCTCCCCCGAGACAAAAGAGTATAAATCCACAGAGTTGCTCAAAACCCAAAGACGCCCTCCCCAAAATGGCTGTACACACCTGCTTGTGCCTCCTGGCTCTCCCTGTGCTTGCTGTTTTCTCAGGCACCTCCTGTAGCTGCACTACTTCCAACTGTGTGACCCTAGGCAGGTTACTTAGCCTCTCTGGGCTTCTGTTTCCTCCTCTGTAAAATTAGATTAACAGTTGCACCTGTGGCTTTGGACTGGGAGGACTGGCAATTACAAGTGAACCACTTGTAGAGTGCTCTGTGCACAGCAAGTATAAGGAATTCATTCCTGGTGTTATTACCATTGCTGCTCAGAGCCCCTCAGACATGATATGAGCCTAGGATGTTCTGACCCAAGAGCAGGAGGGAGAGGGACAGAGGATGAACTTTCCTCTCCTCACAGTGTAATTCCAAGTTTCCTGTCCCAGGCTACACCCCTCAGCTGCTGAGGAGGGGCTGCTGTATGCCAGGCACTGTAAGAGGCTTGGACACATCGCCTTTTCCAGGAAGCCTCTCAGGGCCAGTGGAAGGGGTGAGGAGGAGGACACTGGCAGAGCTCTCCTGTGCCAGGCTGGAGAGTCTGCAATGGCTTCTGGCTGCTGGACAGCCAAGGCTTGCTGGGGCTCACACTGCGGGGCTGACATCTGGGCCTCATCCTCACAGGCTGTTTGACCTGGAGCCTGACCTGCTGCCCCTCTTCCAGTACAACTGCCGCCAGTTCTCCAGCCCAGAGGACTGTCTCTCCTCCCCTGAGTTCCTGGACCACATCAGGAAGGTGAGGGTGAGGTGGAGCTGCTGTGGTCTCGGATCCAGCAGAACACCTTCCTGGGAGAGAATGAGGGACTTGGGACAGGGAAAATTACTTCCTGCCCCAGGTCTGGCTTACTCCCCTCCGTCTGCTCCCCTGTGCAGGGCCATCTGCTTCTTCCCTCTGGACTGGGCTGGGTCTGGTACATGAAAGTCAGCTTCCTTCCCCACCTTGTGCCTAGCCAGCTGATCCCAGCCTCTGTCATTGCCCTCAGCCTTGTCCCCTGGCTTCTATAGGTTGTATTGGTGCTGATCCTGGCCATTGAGTGCCATCTGCCTGGTAAAAGCAGGCTAGTATTTCTTGGAGGATTGTGACTCTCACAGGGCTTTAGTTTCCCCTCATCCTATTACTTCTCAGTCTTTGGCTGAGATCAAGTGTAGTTTCCCCTGGTCCTAGGCAAATAACATTATCCAGCGGGTGTATTTAGGGCTTGGAAACCCACAGAGGAGAGGTTTTCCTTCATGGGTGTACCATTAGTAGTTTGGCCACTACATGTTGAATGCCCACTGTATGTGGACACGAGCTGCCTTTGATCTCTAGTCCTAAAAAACTGAGGATCCTGCTGGCATCTCTTGCCTCTGAGGGTCCTCAGGTTCTGGGCTGTGATTGTGAGGAGGTGGGATTGTAGTGGCCTCTCTGTTTCACTGCTGCCTTGGTCTCGGCAGGTGATGCTTGTGATTGATGCTGCAGTGACCAATGTGGAGGACCTGTCCTCACTGGAGGAGTACCTTGCCAGCTTGGGCAGAAAGCACCGGGCAGTAGGTGTGAAGCTCAGCTCCTTCTCGGTGGGTAAAGGGACTCTTCCTCTCTCTGGAGCTCCTGTCCTGGGGCCACCATTCTCTCCCAGTCCTCCTTTATCCCCCTGTTCTCTTTCCCTACTCCTCAGATGATCAGGGTTGGGGGCCTGCATCTGTTACTTACCTGCTGTGTGACTCTGGCACTAGCTTGACCTCTCTGAGCCTCCAAGTTCTCTTCTCTGATATGGCTTCTATTTTGTTGTTGTTGAGACAGAAGGTATGGTTTTGTCCAAGCTAGAGAGCAGTGGCATAATCATAGCTCACTGTAATCTCAAACTACTGGGCTCAAGAAATCCTCCTGCCTTAGCCTCCCAAGTAGCTGGAACTATGATTGATGCTGAGGTGGAACCATGGCACAGGAACCATGCCTGACTAATTTTTTAAGTTTTTATAGAAAAGGGGTCTCACCATATTGCCCAGGATAGCCTCAAACGCCTGGCCTCAAGTAATCCTCCTGCACTGTCCTCTCAAAGTTATGGGATCACAGGTGTGAGCCACCATGCTCAGCATGGTATGGCTTTTTTTTTTTTT
>CAUYTI010080371.1:0-57660 GCA_963575145.1 Galago senegalensis
TGCAGATGACAACAGCAGCCCCCGAGTCACCCTCCAGGCCATATCAGGCCAAGGGCTCTGTGTTGGACACATGCAGCCTCAGTTCTAGCATCTGTGCAGCCAGACTCTGTCCTGGAATGGTACCGGGTACTTAATTCCCACCAACAATTCCTGGTGGGCCTGCTCTACAGGGCTCGCACCGTGCTTACATGGGACAGTCCTTAACCTAACCTGTGACTTCTGTGTCTTAGTACAGCTCATCCCCAAGCTAATCTATCACTCGGAAGAAAATATATACCGGGCCTACGAGCTCCGTTCAACTGCAGGTAAAATTAATAAAATTAAAAGAGAACTGGTTACTGCAGTAACCCTAGCCATGCTCATGGAACTTGGCATAGCAGGTGCAGGCACAGGGATTTCCTCCCTAGTTCTACAAAACAAAAACTATGAGGCCTTAGGTGCTGCAATTGACCTAGATATTAAAAGAATAGAAAAGTCTATCTTGCACTTACAGGAATCCCTAACTTCCCTCTCCAAAGTAGTATTGCAGAACAAAAAAGGTCTGGACTTGTTTCTTCAGCAAGGTAGTCTATGTGCCACATTAAGAGAAGAATGCTGTTTTTATGTAGACCACTCAAGTGTTGTGAAAGAATCTATGGCTCTAGTCAGAGAAGGGTTGCAGAAAAGAAAACTAGATCAAAAACAGTCACAAAATTGGTTTAAATCATTGTTCAACTAGTCCCCCTGGTTAACAACCTTGATCTCAGCCTTAGCAGGACCCCTGATAATACTCTTGCTGTTACTCACCACAGGCCCCTGTGTCATCAACAAGCTCCTAAACTTTGTCAAAGACCGAATAGAAGCTGTGCAACTGCCAGTGCTCAAAAGCCAGTACCAACCACTGTCCCCTTCAGACCTAAAGATAAAACCCATCCAGTCCCAAAATTGAGACTCTTAGACACAAGTCAAGGGGGGGAATGAAAGAACAAGACCGACGTCATCTTAAGCTTAAGTTTTGGTTTCCCCGAAGTTAAGTTTCAGGTTCTCAGAAGTCAGGACACAGGCCCATGATGCCACCTCAGTGGCCCCTACCAATCAGAAAGGTGCACAACCTCACGCAGAGGTCACTCCCTTCCCCTCGCCCATAAAAGCCACCCTTCCCTTAGAACGAGGCCTAATTTCATTGCACCGAGATACTGGAAGCCCAGGCCTGTGAGCTTGAATAAACTCTCCTGCTTTTGCATCAGACCCTGGCTCCCTGGTAGTTCTTGGGGACATCATGATCTGGGCACAACACCCCAGTGATGTCCACATTTTAATTTCTATAACCTATAAATAGGAAACTGCCCTAACGGATTGATGAAGGGGTACAAGGCAAAAACTAGAGGAAGGGCCACCAACACTGTGGAGGAACAAGCTTACCTAAAACAATGATAACAATCTGTCACTGTCCCCTCGTTTGCTTGATTAATAGTTAGTGACCCCTGTCCCCTGTTTGCTTCCAGCTAGTTGCTATAAAGATTCTTTACTTTTTCCACATATCTGGTAATTTTAAAGATTTTTAACTTTTCTCCATAAACAACATCACCCTTTGAAAACCTAAAGGTAGTTTCTAAGATACCTGCCAGGCCCCACATTTCAGTGGACTGGCTGACCCGCCCAGACCAGCAGCTCATACCAAGAAACCACCTTGCCTGGAATCATGTCCCAGGCAAGTTGGGCTGAAGCAAAACAAGATGATTCCCAGACCCCTATAATGATGTCCACACCCCTGTAATTTTGCCCAAGCCTTAGCTGATTAACAAACCTAATTACCTAATCCCTTGCCTATCAAACTATCCTTAAAAATCCTGTCTCCCCACTTCTTGTGGAGGCAGATTTGAGAAATTTCTCCCATCTCCCTGCTTAGTGCTATGTGCAAAAAGGTCTTTTCTTTGCGGTAAACCCTGCTTTCTCTGGGCAACAGAGAAACCTGGGTAGGCAGCAACAAATTTGTTACACAACAAGGAGGAAGTAAGGTTGCTAATCAACTGAGTTTGAGACAGGGAGGTAGTCCTGGATTATCTGAGTGGGCCCAATGTAACCACAAGTGAAGGGGTTTTGGTGTGAAGAATGAAGAGAAGAGGCTTGACAGAGTTTGTGCCCAGGGACTGAGGAGCTTAGGGAGGAGTCCTCTGGAGCAAACCTCAGGCCTGTATTTATTATCATAAAACAGGAAGAAGTAGACCAAAGCTGCTTAACAGACATTAGAACCAATAGGCAGAACATAGAGATCAGGTAGAATGTTTCTACTTTTGTTTTTGCAAAACCACAGACCTTGAGCATGACCTTGGCCTTCAGCAACAAGAGACCTTTGGAATCTAGAGAATCTTTACCATAGCCACTAGGCCTGGTACATTTTCTCTTGCAGGTCAGTTTTCTGCCCTCCTGCACGTACACAACTCACATGCCATTCTCATGACTATTTAGGTCTCTCAAGCAGAAAACGAGCCTATGCTTAAGGTCAGGGAACAATTTTCCCTACACACAAGCATCCTTATAATGGAGGTAGGAGTATCAATATCTGATGAATATAATGTGAAAAGAACTGAACCATCTATTGCAAGCCAAGATATGTGGGCAGTCTCTAGGAAGCCAATATAATCACGAAAATGGATTTTCCCCTAGAGCAGCAGTTCTCAACCTGTGGATTGTGACCACTTTGGGGGGTCAAACATCCCTTTCACAGGGGTCGCCTAAGACCATCCTGCACATCAGATATTTATATTACGATTCATAACAGTAGCAAAATTACAGTTATGAAGAAGCAATGAAAATAATTTTATGTTTGGGGGTTTCACCACATGAGGAACTGTACTAAAGGGTCACGGCATTAGGAAGGTTGAGAACCACTGCCCTAGAGCCTCCAAAAAGGAATGTTAGTCCAGCCAACAGCTTAGTTTCAGCCAAGTGAGGTCCATTTCAGACTCAGGACCTCCAGAGTTGTAAGAGAATAAATTTGTGTCATTTTAAGCCATTAAGTTTGTGACAATTTGTTACAGCAGTAATGAGAAATTAGTACAAACACACACGGATAAAATGATATAGTGGTTTTAAAAGGTGGCCATAACGTCTTTGATTCTCCTCTCACTGAGGAGTTTTCTGCCCTCCTGCACATACACAAGTCACATGCCTTTCTCGTAACTCTTTTGGTCTCTCAAGCAGAAAGTGAGTCTATGCTCAGGTCAGAACACCATTTTCACTATACACAAGCATTCTTATAAGGGAGGCAGGAGTGTCAATATCAGATGAATATAATGTGAAAAGAAACGAAGGTCTTTTCACATTCAAGGAAGGTTACCTATCTTTGAATCTGGACAAGCCTGTTGACTGTTTTCACCAATAAACTATATTGGAAGAGATGTGCTGTGACTTCTGAGGGTAGGTCATACAAGGCCATGAGTTTCCACTTGTTCACCAGGAACACTCATCTTTGAGCCTCCAAGACTTTCTTCTTGGAAGGGCCACATGTCAACAGCTCCTACTAACAGTCCCAGCTGAGTCTGTCCTTCAAACATCCCAGCCTGGCACCAGACCTATGAATAAAGAAGCCATCTTAGAGTGGATTTTCCAACCCACATGCCAAAGGGTATTTACAACTTAGGTTGCTTGTGGCATCATCAATTCTATCACATCTGTGTGGTCAGAAAAGCTGTGAATGAACATCAGCACCTTCTGCTCCACCAGACAAATTTGTTCAGCCCTTGGTTCATAGATATATTTTTTCCTGAGAGGAGGCCTGTGGCTATACAAACTTGTGGTCATCCACTCACCAGGGGAATTATTTTTTCAGAATGTTCTCAATTAACCAGGCAAAATACTTTCTCAGAAGTGCCCCCAATCAATGAAGAAATTAAGCTTTTCTTCCATATGCTCTGAGCCTCTGTGTTGACCAAAGGGTGCTGACAAGTGCTGAGTTAAGCAACTCATAGCGTAACAATAACACTAAGATTAAAATAATCCCCTCGCATCAGCCACTTTCCATCTTCCAGTACTACAGAGCTCTATTTTAAGAGCAGGGGCAGGCCAGGCATGGTGGCTCACACCTGTAATCCCAGCCCTTTGGGAGGCTGAGGTGGGAGGATCACTTGAGCTCAGGAGTTGGGAGACCAACCTGAGCAAGAGCAAGATCCCATCTCTACTAAGAATAGAAAAACCAGGCAGGTGTGCCTATAGCCCCAGGTACTTGGAAACCTGAGCCAGAAAGATCCCTTGAACCCAAGAGTTAGAGGTTGCTTTGAGCTAGGCTGATACCACAGCAATCTATTCCAGTGACAGAGCAAACCTCTATTTCTTATAGAAACTATTATAGAGAACCTGTCTCTACAAAAAGGTAAAATAAAAATTTAAAATCAGCCAGGCATAGTGACACATACCTGCATCCCAGCTACTGAGGAGGCTAACATGGGAGGATTACTTGAGCCCAGGAGTTCAAGGCTGCAGTGAGTTATCATAGCATTGCTGCACTCCAGTCTGGGTTACAAAGTGAGACCCCCATCTCTAAAACAAACAAGCAGAAACTCCATGCCCTGATAAAGATCACCTGAGAGAAAATAGGGCATTCAAAATAGGAGTTTGAATCACCTTCATCATTTGCTTCAAAAGTCTTTCTTTCAAAAGGGTCTAGACCAGGCATCCTCAAAATATAGCCCGTGGGCCACATGCAGCCCACCTAGGACATTTTTCCAGGCTGCCATGTGTCTTTGCTGCCACTGCCTGTCCTGCTTAGCAGCCAACTTGTCCCAGGGACTACAGTTCAGCCCTCCAATGGTCTGAGGGACAGTGAACTGGTGCCCTATTTAAAAAGTTTGAGGACCCCTTGTAGACTATCATATTCTATCATATGGATTAGAGAGCGAGAGCAGGGGAAGTTAATTTCCACTTTGCAGATAAAATAACTGAGGCTAATTCACTAAGTAACCAACAAGTTCTATTTCCCATTGACATAGGTAAGTCTGGATTCCTGTCAGCTATTCCCAAGAGCCCTGTTCTATTGGTGACATATGAGATATCCCAGCTTTATTTCTCTTGTATTGTGACTTCATGGGGTAGATGAATTTACCTCCCAAAAAAGATGAGAGGAAAGGTAAGACATTTTAGCAAGCTGAGCCCCCTAGAGAGGAAGAATAAAAACCAAAGGGGAGAGATAAACACAAAGACAATGACATTTCTAGGAAAAAAAGAAAACTGTTTCAGTTCCCCAAATTTAAGAAATGTTGTTTTCACTTCCTCTATGCATAGAAAGGGGAAGTTGATTTTCTTCAGCCTCTGAATGACTCCATTTCTTACCTTGCCTTCTCCTGCAGCTGACTCCTCAGCCTCTTGCTGCTTCTTCTACCCACCTGCACTGAATATCCCTCAATGTGTAGCATGTTGTTATGAGAATTGTAGCCAGTGTTCCAAGCCAGGTGTCATGTAAGGTCCATTCCTGGGGAAAGAAATGGGGGGCCCTAGCAAGGTGAGCAGCCCCCATGAGTATAGGGAGTTAAGACTGGGCACCTTCCTGGGAAATCCAGAAGTGTGGGCTCATTGCATGTACAAAGGAGTCCCAGGGTATTTTCTGAGATAGTCCAGGGCCATCAGAAAGTCAGAAATAGCTGGACAAGTACAGCAGAGGTGGAGGAGTAACAGTAAGAGGAAAGAAGCAGTCTGCAGAGAACTCCCATGAGATACTCTAGGTAGTTGGGAGCCCTAAAGCATAGTAGCTGATTGCTGAGAAGGAGACAGACCCTGAGATGTCTAATCAGAAATAGGGATGGAGGGACCACCATGGGCCCAGAAATTTCCCTGCTGACCTTTCCACCATAGCTTGCAAACTAAAAGAGGTCATCTGATCCATGCCAATCCCAGAGATGCCGGGATCCAAGATATTGCATAAGATAAGATATTAGGAACTTGGCCCTGACTCTGAGAATTCCAGAAAGAAAGCACTAAATCCATTAGGAGATTGGAGAGCAGAGACCTGAGCCAGAAGAATGGCACCTATAACCCTAGAAGTTACCTCTTGAATAGGTCTGAATGCCCCCCAATACTGACCAAATTATGGAAACTTTTATACTTAAATATTAATGTATTTACATGGGTTAGAAATATGGCTGAAAGATCAGGGACAGCATATAGCTTAGGCTGACATTTTGGAGGGTACGTTGACAAGAGCCCAGATTCCTGAGACCTCCCTTGCTTCATACAGTGCAGAGTTGTAAACAGTCTGGGAGTTTAAATGGAATGTTAAACAATAAGACAATAAAATAATGTTAGCCCAGAGCTAACATTCCTGAGTCCATTGGCAACAGCCAGGACTCCTGCCATGCCCAACCTGCACTGCACACAGTGCAGGTTGGAAACAACCTGGAGGTTTAAACAGAATTTTTAGCAATTATAAATTAAGATCTACTGGACACACCAAAGTATAGAATGGGACCGGGCGGCACCTGTGGCTCAAAGGAGTAGGGTACCAGCCCCATATGCTGGAGGTGGTGGGTTCAAACCCAGCCCTGGCCAAAAACAGCAAAAAAAAAAAAAAGAATGGGACCAACAGAGAGTCAAGGAAGCTAAACCTTACCCTGTAAGCATTGTACCTATTTCTTTTGTAAATTTTTGGCCTTAGGATTATATATTGTTTTTAAGATGTTCTCTTTTGCTTTTTCCTATTACTACCTTGTTCTTTACTATCATGGTAAAAAATGACTCTTATCTTTATGTTGAGTAATGATGTTAGAGTTTCTTTCTGTTATTAACTTTTTGTTCCATGCTGTGTTACATGCATACATTTTTCATGCTCAAATAAAAGACCCCCAAGGTTTTCATTCTGGGCATCATTTCCTTGCTACTTGCTGAGCATGTGAATTGCTTGCCTCTCCAAGCCTCATTGGTTATTGCACTGAGAAGAACTGAGTGTAAGAGTTTTCTTTTCATGCCGCCCTCTTGCTAGGCCCTCTATAGGTAGTGAATGTTTAACTTATTTCATCTTTATTATGTATTGCTAATTTTGCATTATGTTTTTTATTGAATGATTTCTCTAAGAAATCCCAAAGTACTCGGTGATTCAAAGTGGTATTGAGTAATTGTGCTGAATCCTCTCTCTAACCTTTTGGACCAAATGCATCAACCACAAGAACTTTGCACCATGTGATAATCTTTTTCATAATAAAGATTTTTTCATTTACTTAAAAGTAAGCCTTGGACTTCTAGAAATTTTGTTCATTGTTTTCTTGAACCTCAGGACTGCTTGGTTGGAATGACAAGGGATATTTAGGTAAATTGGAAAAGTGAGGAACAATAGAAGAAAGAGAAGCCATGTCACACAGCAATGATGCCACACCTTTTGGTGGAGATAGCATCCCAAAAAACCAAAACTGGAATAATGTAGTAATTGACCCATAATTTACATTGCCTAAAACAAAATCAGCACTTTACATGAACAAAAGAAAAGAGATATTCCTTCTCATACATCTTTACATTTTTTAAATAAATCAAGGTTTCTTCAGAATAATGACTCAATGTCTGTTAACACATTGCTGACCAGTCACAAGTTACTTGGTAACATAGGTAGTTTCTTCATAAAATTATCAGTCATCAGTGTGTTAAGAATTTAAAACAATTTAGGAATTTTCATTCATCGGCTCATTTAGTCTTGAAAATATTGCTGTGATGCATGCACCGCTGTTTTCCAGTTAATAGATGAGGAAATGGAAGTTAAGAGAGTTTAAGCTACTTCATGTCTATGTAATTAATAGCATTGGGACTTAAACCTGGGTCTGTGTCCATCAGACCTTTGCCTCTCAAGATAGACATTCCTTGCTCCACAACAAGAGCATTCTGGTTCCAACTAACCAGATCACCCTTTTGGGTGAGCAAAAAGAGGATGATTCAGGTCCTTCTGCTTATTCCTGCATCTTCCCCCATCTTGTGCTTGTCAGACTAAAGGTCAGGATGAAGGCAAAGTCACTCTGCTCACCATCTCTCTTCCTTCTCCTTTCTCCTGCCCAGGTACACTGTAGATACATCAACAAATATGTTGCCTATGTAAAATGTAACAAGATAATAAGAACTCCCTCCTTCCCTGGTGGCAACTCAATCTCTATGAACTTTTCCCTGAAGTTCTCTCACTTGCCTTTATGGGAGCAGCAGAGCTGTGGCGCTCCCTGCCCTGAACTGTGATTCTCTCCTTGGTCCATTATCCTACTTCTAGAGACTGAAGGACTGAGGAGAGACACAGAACTAGTCTTTCCATCTCCAGAGAACTTTATTCCTGGATGTGGCCATTGGTTATGGTCTTTTTAAGAATAAGATGATAGCTTTTTGCAACAGGATAAATCTCATTCAACATCCTGCAAAATTTTCAGGAAAACAGAAAGCAGTGAAATTGCCTAACACTAAAAAATAAAAGACAACAATTACTCATCAAATTACTGCAGAACTCTGCAACTTAGATAGGAAATGTAAATCTACTTCTCTAATTTTAGAAAAGATATGTGCAACTTCTATGAGTTAATAACCTTTATATATCAAGAACAAATTAATAAAAAGTTGCATACCTTAATGTATTGAACATTATAACTTTATTGTCTAAAGTAAATTTGAAGTGATGGAAGTGTCCTAAACTTTATAAATTTTTATTGGTGGTGGTAGTTATGTGACTTTATACATTTGTTTGTCAAAACTCATCAAATTGTGTGCATACAAATGATCAATTGCATTGCATTTAAATTATACTTCAATAGATCTGACTCTGCCTCCCCATACACATAAAATTAGAGAGCCATGGGCCAGGCATGGTGGCTCACGCCTGTAATCTCAACACTCTGGAAGGTCAAGGTGAGCAGATGGCCTAATCACAAGTTCAAGACCAGCCTGAGCCAGAGTGGAACCCCATCTCTAAAAATAGCCAGGCATTGTGGCAGGTGCCTATAATCCCAGCTACTCAGGAGGCTGAGGCAAGAGAATCACTTGAGTGCAGGAGTCTGACGTTGCTGTGAGGTGTGATGCCACAGCATTCTACCAGGGGCATTCTACCAGGGCAACAAAGTGAGACTCTGTCTCAAAATTAAAAAAAAAAAAAATCAGAGAACTGCAGATTGAATGGGGGAAAAAGCAAAATGAACTAAATTCCAAAAAGTGATCCACTGAACTTTAATTTTTAATAGCTATGGCTGGGTTAGCACAATAGATTAGAATTCCAACAAGGAGCAAGATTGCACCCGTCTGCCAACTCTTTCCTAGAGGTGTTTACCAAGAGTATAGTTAGCATAATATAGGCTGGGGGCAAAAGAGTTAAGAGCGAATCCCCAGAGATGTGTGGGGCTGCCACTAAGTTTAAAGCAACTACATTCCAATGGCAAGGGAATGGGACAACAGAAAGAAGTTCATCCAAGGTTCTCCAAATTTTCAGCTACCAAAGGTAGAGTGTATGGAAGGAAATACATGAATCCATCCAAGGCACTCTAGGCTATTGAAGGTAGGGCATAGGAAGGCTGGGAAGAACCATTCTGGAACACTTAGAGCTTTCAGCTTCCGAAGTCCAGTGCAGAGCTTAGAGAAACTCCTCTGGGGGCATTACAGACCTTCAAAAATTGTAAGGCACTGTCTTCTAAAATCTATGGTTAAACTAAAGAGGAAAACAGAAATATTTTGAGTTACTGATAGCTAGGAACAGAGCTATAAAGATAAGAGAAGTTACCAGTGACCCAGATGGGGAAAGAGTTTACAAACTTAAAAAAAAAAAAGAAAACACACACTTTGGGAAGCTGACAGCACAAAGGAATCTAGAAATTCTTTTTTTTTTTTTTTTTTTTTTTTTTTGAGACAGAGTCTCAAGCTGTTGCCCTGGGTGAGTGCTGTGGTGTCATAGCTCACAGCAACCTCCAACTCTTGGGCTTAAATGATTCTCTTGCCTCAGCCTCCCAAGTAGCTGGGATTATAGGTGCCCACCACAATGCCTGGCTAGTTTTTGGTTGTAGTTGTCATTGTTGTTTGGCAGGCCAGGGCTGGATTTGAACCCGCCAGCTCCCATGTATGTGGCTGGCGCCTTAGCCGCTTAAACTACAGGCACCGAGCCAAATGTAGAAAATCTTGCCAATGCTCATATCCCAATCTCTGCTCAAGGGAAAGTCAATCTTACCCTCAAAACATTTAAAGCCAGTGAAAACTGAAGCCAAATCTGCAACAAAGCCCAAGTACAACTCAAATACAGATCAGACTGAATCAGTGTCATGTTTTAGCAGCCTGAAGGAAGAGGCATGCTTATTTTGGATGTATTATTTGTGTCGGTCCTGGTTGTTTTTCTATACAAAATGTTCAGAAATTATGGGACATATAAACCAAGAAAATGTGAACTGTGATCAGGAGAAGAAATAGCCAATACAAGCTTAACTAGAGATGGCCTGGATAATGAAATGATCATATGGGAACTTTTCAAAAATTATGATAAAAATGATTAAAGAAAGGGTGATTAGTTTGAGTAAAGAAATGAGAATTTCATTAGAGACATTGAAAGCTTTCAAAAGAACTGAAAAATTAATACTACAAATAAAAATGATACACATGATACACACATTATCTAGCCTAGTGACAGAATAAACAAGGAAGAGAAAAGCTTCAGTAAACTTGAAGATGGCTATAGAAAGAATCTAAACTGAAACACAAAAAGAGAAAAAAAATTGAAAATAAAAAGAAAAGACACATCCCAGACATGAAGGAAAATATCAAATAAAACAACATACATATCTGGAATCCCAGAAAGAGAGAAGTAAGAAATGGGGAAAAAAATATTTCATGTAATTTATGAAAGACATAAAACTACAGATCCAAAACCTCAGGTATCCCAAACAAGATAAATCAAAGAAAATGACAGCCATGCACAACAAATTCAATTGCTGAAAATGTAAGATAAAGAGTAAATCTTAAAAGCAGTCAGTAAAAGAGATATATTACAGTATATTATATAGGAAAACAATACAAATGACAAATCATGGGGCAGCGCCTGTGACTCAGTGGGTGGGGTGCTGGCCCCATATACCAAGGGTGGCAGGTTCAAACCCAAACCCAGCCCTGGCCAAACTGCAACAAAAAAATAGCTGGGCGTTGTGGCAGGCGCGTATAGTCCCAGCTACTCGGGAGGCTGAGGCAAGAGAATCACCTAAGCCCAGGATTTGGAGGTTGCTGTGAGCTGTGACACCACAGCACACTACTGAGGGTGTTAAAGTGAGACTCTGTCTCTAAAAAAAAAAAAAAATGATGGATCACATTTTACCACAAACAATGTGAGCAGAGACAATAGAATAACATCTTCAAAGTCAAGTTAGGATTCTATGTCTGGCAAAAATAACCTTCAAAAGTGAAGACTTTGCTGGGCTTTAAAAAACAAAAAAGAAAGCAGAATAAAGACATTTTTAGACCACAAACATTATTGAAAGGAGTTATTAAGGCTGAAGGGAAATAGTATAAGATAGAATTCTAGGTCTGCAGGAAGTAATAAAGAGAACTAGAAAGGATAAATATCTGGGAGAATATAAAAGATTCTACTTTAACATCTTCATATAAGGTAATATCATATAATAATGTCAACTGTTTAAACAAAATGGCATTAGTGTGTTGTAAGATATGTAGCATTTACAGAAATCAAAGCTTAAAGACAACAAATGTGCAAACCATGGGATGAAAAAGTAGTTGTACACATTGTGGTAATGTCCTTATATTAGTCATAAAATAGTATAAAACTAAGCAAGAAAATAAAAAGAGATGGTAAGAGATATTTATTCACCAAAAAAGGAAAGGAAAAAGAAAAAAACAATAAAATAATCAATCATCATCAGAGAAATGCAAATCAAAACCACTTTGAGATATCATCTAACTCCAGTAAGATTAGCCCACATCACAAACCCCCAAAACTACAGATGTTGGCATGGATGCAGAGAGATGGGAACATTTCTACACTGCTGGTGGGAATGCAAGCTAATACGGCCCTTTTGGAAAGAAGTTTGGAGAACACTCAAGGAACTAAAAGTAGACCTACTGTTTGATCCTGCAGTTCCTCTACAGGTTTATATCCAGATGATCAAAAATTATTTTACAACAAAGACGTTTACACCAGAATGTTTATTGCAGCCCAATTCATAATAGCCAAGACATGGAAACAGCCCAAGTGCCCATCAACCCATGAATGGATTAACAAGTTATGGTATATGTACACCATGGAATACTATGCAGCCATAAAAAAAGACGAAGACTTCATATCTTTTATGTTTACCTGGACGGAGCTGGAACATATTCTTCTTAGTAAAGTATCCCAAGAATGGAAAAAAAAGTATCCAATGTACTCAATACTACTATGAAATCAATATATAACTATCTACACAATCATATGAATGGCAAAACATAACTATAGTCCATAAAGTAGAAAGGAAGAGGAGAGAGAGGGGTGGGGAGAGGGGATTTGGGAGAAGGGAGGGCATTTAAGGGGACCTCACTTAATGTGCATGATGCAATGGTACATCTCAAAACTATTAAGAAATGAGTATAATTGTGATGGCTGTGTTACTTGGTTCAATGTGAACATTTCAAAGCAGTACCTTGAACCCCATAAATGCATCAGTGTACAAAGTTATGATTTAATAAAAAATAATTAATTATAAAAAAAATAAAATTTCTAAAAATAAGTTTAAAAACATAATATTTTTTAAAGGCAAACATATGGATGGATCTCAAAATAATCATTCTAGATACAACAAACAAGACCAAAGAAATACGTACTGTATGATCCCATTTATATAGATTTCTGGGAACTGAGGATCAGTGATGACTAGGGAGGGCTGGTGGGAGACAGGAATTACAAAGGGGCATGAAGAAATTCTCTGGGGTGACAGATATGCTCATTATTTTGATTGCAGAGATGGTTTCACAGGCATACACATAACCTAAAACTTGCCAAACTGTGCTCTTTAAATCTAGGCAGTTTATTTTATTTTCTTATTTTCTGAGATAGAGTGTCACTCTGTTACCAGGGCTAACATGCCATGGGGGTATAGCTTATGGCAACCTCAAACTCCTAGGCTCAAGTAGCTGGAACTCAGCTTCCAGCTTCCCAAGTAACTGGAACTCACCCCCACAACATTGGCTAAGTTTTCTATTTTTAGTAGAAACGGGGTCTCGCTCTTGCTCAGGCTGATCTCCAACTCCTGAGCTCAAGCAAACTTCCCACCTCAAACTCCCAGAGTATTAGGATTATAGGTGTGAGCCATCGTGCCTGGCCTTGGGCAGTTTATTTTATGTCACTTATATTCCTTAATAAAGATGCACACACACCAAAATGTTATGGTTAAACCCACCCAAATCAATAATTGATTATGAATACCTAGTTCTAGGTTCTGGGTTTGAAAACAATAAAGTTTTCATTCTTTCCTTCTCTCTTCCCTCCCTCCTTTCCCCCATTCCTCTCTGTCTCTGTAGCTTCAAATTTAATTAATACACGTAATATGTTTGAGAAGTATTAATGTTCGAGAGGAGGTGGAGCAACTGATAGGCACACACCACTGCAACAGGTGCAAATTTGTCCTCTCGCTTTGGAAAATTCTGTTGCCACATTGTATAGCAAAGATGTGCCCAGCCAGTGACCGGGTGCTTCCACTCCTAGACGCAGCCTGCAGCCCCCTCGTGTGCACACATGCACTGGGAAACACACACAAGGGCAGGCAGAGCAGCGGCATTGACATTCACAAAAATCAAAGGGGGCAAGTGGAAACTAAACTGTAGTCTGTTCATGCACTGAAATATTACCAGGAATAAAAGCCAAGCAAATGCACACACAACAGCGACCACAGTAATATGTAATATGGGTGAAACGCAGGAGCATAATGTTGCTGGAGAGAAAAAGCTTAGGAGAATATATATAATTATTTAAGATTCAAATATATGTTGTAAAACTACATGAAAAACAAACACCATTCAGGACAGAGATTGCCCCGAGGAAGAAGGGACCACACGGGGCACTGGGTATAGGGATGCTTGCTGTATTGTCACTATTTTTTCTTTTTGCCTCTTATTTCTTCAGGATTTTATTTTCATTTTTCTTTCAGATTAATATGAGGGTACAAACGATTAGGTTACGATGTTTTGCATTTGTTAGGTAAGGTCCCTGCTGTAGTTGTGTCCCACACCCAGGAGGTGTGCCCTGTACCCTTACACTGTGCCCATTAGGTGGGAGCATACTAATCCCCTCCCTCCTCCCCTCTCTTCCCTCCCTTCCCACTCCTTTGCCCCTCCTCTCTCCCCCCAATTTGAATTAAATTGAGTTTTTCTCTTGTATGGGTATGTACTGGTTCACCTACTGGCTTCATATTAGTATTGAGTCCATTGGATACTTGCTTTTCCATTCTTGTGATACTTTACTAAAGAGACTGTTCTCCAACTCTATCCAAGTTAACAGAAAAAATATAAAGTCTTTCTCTTTGTTCTTAATCTGTAGTTTACATCTATACACTATTGAATAACAATAATTATAAAATTATAAAAATTACATTCTACAAAACCCCATTCTTTATTTAGTGGTGTGCGTATAATACATATGATTACCTATAGAAACATGACTACAAAATTACACACCAAAATATTAATAAGTGGCTCGGCACCTATGGCTCAAGTGGCTAAGGCGCCAGCCACCTACACCTGAGTGGGAGGTTGGAATCCAGCCCGGGCCTGCCAAACAACAATGACAGCTGCAGCCAAAAAATAGCTGGGCATTGTGGCGGGCACCTGTAGTCCCAGCTACTTGGGAAGCTGAGGTAGAAGAATCACTTGAGGCCAGGAGGTGGAGGTTGCTGTGAGCTGTGATGCCACAGCACTCTACCTAGGGTGACAGCTTGAGGCTCTGTCTCAAAAAAAAATTAATAAGTGGTAAACAGCATGATTCTTTTTCTTCTTTGATGTTCTTAAAATGGTTAGAAAGCACACACTGTTTTTGTTAAAAATGATTTTTAAATATATATAAAAATTTTATAATAAAATGAAGTTGTTCACAATATGTCAAACCACAGGATATGAAATTATTAATTTTTTTTGGCATAATCCTAGCCAGGAGAAAGCATAGAGAGAAAAAAAGATGAAGATATGTCTTTAAAATGTTATTATGGGATAACAGGGCATTTTTGCCTATTTCTTTTTGCTTAAGTATTTTCTAAATTTCTTCAGTGTTGCTTTTTAAATCATAAGTGACTGTGAGGCCGGGCGATGACAGTGAGACCAGGCACCGTGGCTCACGCCTGTAATCCCAGCACTTGGGAGGCCAAGGCGAGTGGATTGCCTGAGCTCACAAGTTCAAGACCAGCCTGAGACAGAGCAAGACCCCATCTCAAAAAATAGCGGGGCATTGTGGCCAGTGCCTAAAGTCCCAGCTACTTGGAAGGCCGAGGCAAGAGAATCGCTTGAGCCCAAGAGTTTGAGGCTGCTGTGATGTATGGCACTCTACCAACGGTGGCAAAGTAAGACTCTGTCTCAATCAATCAATCAATGACGGTGAAATTGTTGGCTTGGTTTTAAGAAGAAAGTGCCAAAAGCCTACTATTTGCTTAAACTCACAGTAGACCCTATGCATCTTGGTCTTGGTTGACTCTCTAGTCCTCAGTTCAGGGTGCATATTCAGTAAATATTTAGAGATTAAAGAATGAGTAAATTCATGAATGAATAACGAGCATTAACTGAACAGGCAAAAGAGATAAAGCAGAACATTTGGTCTCCAGTTTTTATTTGTTCAGTCTCTGTCCACGGCAGGCTAGAGAAAGGGCACAATTTCCATAGATAAGAAGAAGTTAAAGTGTTCCAGTCCCTTGGCTTGGATAAAGTCCCTTCCAGCAGCTGAGACAATGCACTGTAGAGACTGATGATTTTTGCAGATTCTTGGGAGGCAGAGAAGCTGTGAAATATTGAAGAAGAGCAAACAGCCACCAGCTTTCCTAATACAGAGGGGGAAAGAAGGTACCTTCTACAAACTACAGATCGGCCAGAGTCCTTTATTCTATGCACGGTTTTACACATACTTATGTAATTCTTATTTTTCAAAAACCCTTTGCTGGCGCTCACAAAAGGCAGTGGTCGCTGCAAGTCAGCCTGGGTACAGTCCCAGTGGCTCACGCTGGACCAACCCCACCTCTTCCTATGGAAGTGGCAGACGTCTGAGGAAGAGGGAGATGGGGAGAGGTGTTGGCAAAGGGTCTGAGTTTCAGTATTTCACTAACGTGCTCTGAGATCGGCTGTGGAAACAATATAGCTCAGGGCACTAACCTCCAATCCATTGTACCACTGCTGCAGGGGCCAGTGTGCAAAAACAAAAGCAGCCTTGCTAAACCTTCCAGCCTTAATCCTCCCCTGCCGCCTCTCCCACTCCAGCCCTCATCCTAGGAACAGAGGAAGCAGGGCAGGCAGTGAGACTGAAGCTCTGGGAGCAGGGCGCGTGTTGCTGACTGAAGCATGGGGACAGAAGACTCAGTGCCATCAGTGACTTAGCCTTGGGAGTCCAGGATTTGGCACAGAGACCCACGTGATCATACAATCCAGCGTCTTCTCTCCTCCTGCCCACGCGTGATCCCCGCATCCCCCACATTTGATTTTCCTCTAACCAAGGAGACAGAGCCCCTGTCTACCACCCTCCCCATCCCACACTCGGTAGCTCACAGTTTTCAGGAAGGAGAAAGACAGCCAGCAGGAGGTCCCTTTGAGCTCATGAGGGATGAGGGGTGACACTGCCCCACATTTAGGCTCTTGATTTGTCGGGAGAAAGCAGGCAGCTGACACTCTCTTCGTCCACATCAAGGAGGGAGAGTGAAGTCCCCGTGGGGAGGAATCCATGGTCTTTTGTTCCTTGCTTCCCCTGACGTGACTGACAAGTGTTCCTGTCACGTCTACCCACCTGCAGCAGCCCAGGGTCCCCCAGGAACACACGCCCTCCCGCCCCAATCACTACCCATAGTCTCACGTGGATGAGGTGGTGGTGGGATGGGGGTCAGCTGTGGAAGGACAGACCCAAAGCACCCGGACAGTGGACCTTGTCTGCGGTGGCTCAGTGTCTGTGCAGCTGCCTGTTCTTGTGACTCTCCTTCGGGGGGCCAATGCCACTCCCCCACCCCCACCATCTTTGTCTCTGCTGTTCCCTCACTTCTGGCAAACCTCCCTTGCTCTGTGCAAGTCCTTCCTAACACAGAGACCCAGCTGAAAGGACACCGTCCCACGTGGGTTCTCCCAACCATCAAAGGGGGCAACGCCCCAGAGCCTCAGACGCTGTCCATCCCCTTGCCTGGTTTACTCCCTTCCTGACCTCTCATTCAATCTTCCTACTTTACCAGACTCCCCCACTGGCAGCTGCGCACCAGAACTGCAAGGGCCTTGCCTGCCTTGTCAGCCTCTATGTCACCAGGGCCTACAAACTACCTGGCACAAAGTAGGAACTCAATGAACCCAGCCCTGAGGATGGCCTTGACTTGCACACTGAAGGAAGATTCCACTTACTTAAATTGTTTGTGTCACACATTCCTCTCATTGACCACGTGAACCTTTAAACATTTAATTTAATGACCCAAAAGTTCCCATAGCTTGTAAGGGCAGATTCCAGGACTAAAAATAATGATTAGGTTAAAAGCTCCTGCTTGCTCTATTGTGTTGGAATAAGTTTTTTAAAAAAAAATTGAGCAGGGCAACACTTTCTTTGCAAACAAACTGACTTGGAATGCCACTATATAAAACTGATGAATACATAGGTGCTTCCATCAAAACCACAACGAGATGTCACCTCACACCCGTTAGGATGGCCACAATCAAAAAAACAGAAAATAACAAGCGCTATTAAGGATGAGGAAAAGTTGGAGCCCTGTGCACGGCTGGTGAGAATGTGAAATGGTGAGGTCCATATGAAAAATAATATAGCGTTTTCTCAAATAATTCAACATAGAATTGCTATATAACTTAGCAATTTCATTTCTGGCTATATAGCCAAAAGAATTGAAAATAGGGTCTTGAAGTGATTGTTTTTTTTTTAAACAGAGAGTCTCACTTTGTCACTCTCAGTAGAGTCACAGCTCACAGCAACCTCCAACTCCTGGGCTTAGGCGATTCTCTTGCCATAGCCTCCAGAGTAGCTGGGACTCCAGGCACCTGCCACAACGTCCAGCTATTTTTTTGTTGCAGTTTGGCCGAGGCCGGTTTCAAACCCGCCACCCTTGGTATATAGGGCCAGCGTCCTACTCACCGAGCCACAGGCGCTGCCCAATCTTGAAGAGATTTTTATACCTTCATGTCCAGAGCAGCATTATTCATGATAGCCAAGAGGTAGAAGCCACCCAAGTGTCCATGGATAGCAAAAAAAATAAAATGTGGTATATACACAAAATAGAGTGTTATTCAGCCTTAAGGAGAAAGGTAATCACGCTACGATGCGAATGAACTTTGGAGATGTGACACTATGTAAAGAAACCTGTCAAAAAGACAATAGGAGGTATTGAAAGTGGTCAAAGTCACGGAAACGAAGCAGAATGATGGTGGCCAGGGACTGGCAGGAGGAGGAAATCAGAAGTTACTTTTTAATGGACACAGAATTTCAGTTTTTGCAAGTTGAAAAGAGTTTCAGAGATGGTAGTAATGCCTCACAATATAAACGCATTTAGTGCCACTGAACTGTACATGTGAAATGACTGAGAGGGGGAAGTTTTGTGTTACCCATGTTTTAGCATAATAAAAATATTTTTTTAACCAGGTGCTTAATCTGAATTTGGTGGAGGTAGATGTAAGGCAGCCACTTCTGCCCGACTTCTCGTGGGGTGACTGGCTCACTCCTCTTAATTCTCAAAGTCTCACATCCCCAGAAACCCCTGACCCCAGGCAATCCAGGATGGTTGATCGCCCCACCACCCAGTACCAAAGCTTTGTGGTGTCCCTGTGCAGGGACCCTGTGGCATACATCAACAGTAACAAGATACAATTGTACCCTTGGGTGTTGTGTTCCCAGGCTGAGATCATCTCTCAGCACATGGTAAGCCATGTCCCCCAGGGGCTGTGCGGGGAGATGGGCTTCAGGGAAGGGAGTGAATGACACCTGTAGACTGCCCTGGCCGCTGTGACCTTCCATGCCTCAGTTAGGTGTCTTGAGCCTCAGATTCTTCATCTGTTGTGAGGGGCAAGAAGCCTTCATCGCACAAATCATCTGGGGTAGTTTATAAATCAATATGCACAGTATTTGCCCCACTCAATATCATTTGCAGTTCTAAGTGAGAGATCTAGGGATAGAGTTCTGCCAGAGTCCACAAGAAGGAGAGGAGGCCAGTCCAGGGGTAAAGGATAGGCTTTATTTTAAAGGAGCAGAATGGAGTGTGACCAGAAGTCAGCCCCCCTCACACAGTTTCAAGGAACTTTTATTAGTGTAGGTGGAATGTAGAAGGGGGTCATGAGAGGTGAGAGACGTCATCTTTCCTGCAGAGTGAACAGTGCTGTGTCCAAGACTGAGTTTAGAATTATTGCCTTGTACAAAAGGTGCTACCTGGCACTTAGCTCTAGTGCCAGCCAGGACTGGGTAGGAGATCCTGATGCTTCCCAGGAACACCAGTCCTAAAGCATTTCAGGAGGGTGGGGTGGGGGCTGCTGTGACCATGCTGTTGATTTCTGACCTGCTTTTTTTTTTTTTTTTTTTTTTGCAGTTTTGGCCAGGGCTGGGTTTGAACCAGTCACCTCCAGCATATGGGGCCGGCGCCTTACTCCTTGAGCCACAGGCACCGCCCCTGACCTGCTTTTTATCCCTAGCTGTCCTCCCAGGATGGCTGTACCCTTACCAGGTCATGAGGATGTACAAGAGTATAAGAACATGGGGCGAGCGGGGGGCTGTAATCATGCAATTTGGTTTCTGGACGCTTTCTTTCTCTACTGTCTCCCAAATAGCTGGACTTGGGTCAGAGTCCTGAGGATTTCTTCCCCACACTAAGGACACAGGTTCAAGAAGTGTAAGTGTCCCATCTGGGCTCACACAGCTTTCAGGAACAGAAGCAAGCCCAAGCCTCCGTTTCCTATTTCATAGCCACAGTGCTATTCTCTAAGCACAAACCTCCCTCTTTGAGCCCTCGCTAAGGCCAGTGAGGGAGGAACCTCTCCAGAACAGGGGAGCAGGCCCACCCTGTGGTATCCCACCCTCACATCCACTAGCATTTCCAAATGGGAATTCCTTCCCAGCATTTCTCAAGAAATTATGTTTTTTCCATCTCCAAGTGCCAAGAAACCCCAGTTAAGAAATTGAGAAAAATGGGGGAAAATATTCTGATAATTCTCCTGCAAGAATTAAAGTTTAACAATTTACCTTGAGGTGTTACTGGCTTGAAAGGATCCACTGACATAAGCGCAAGAGCAAGAAACATCTGACGTGTGATGGTCAAAGTTAAGGCCAGAATTTTCTTTTGGAAAGACGTCTGGAGAACACTTAGAGAACTAAAAATAGACCTGCCATTTGATCCTACAATTCCTCTACTAGGTATACATCCAGAAGACCAAAAATCACACCACAACCAAGATACTCGTACCAGAATGTTTATTGCAGCCTAATTGCTAGGTCATGGAAGAAGCCCAAGTGCCCATCGACCCACAAATGGATCAATAAATCATGGTATATGTATACCATGGAATATTATGCAGCCCTAAAGAAAGATGGAGACTTAACCTCCTTCATGTTTACATGGATGGAGCTGGAAAATGTTCTTCTTAGCAAAGTATCTCAAAAATGGAAGAAAAAGTATACACTGTACTCATCCCTATTAGGAAACTAATTTATATCTATCATATGAAAGCTATAACGTAATTATGGCCTAAAAATATGTGGAGGTGGGTGGGAAAGGGGATGGATGAGTTGAGGGAGGGTGACTGGAGGGATCACCTCTATGGTTTATTTTACAAGAGTACAAGTGAATCTTTCTGAAAGTAGAATATAAACGTCTTAACACAATAACTAAGAAAATGGCATGAAGGCTATGTTAACCAGTTTGATGAAAATATTCCAAATTGTACATGAAAACACCACACTGTGCCCCATGATTGCATTAATGTACACAGCTATGATTTAATTAAGAAATACTTTATTTATACTTTTTTAAAATGGGCCTTACTATATTCTTCCATAAATTATAATTATTTCTCAATGCACCTCACTGTTCCTCTCTATCACCTTGTAAATTGTGACATCAGGGCCATCTCTGTATACCTTCATTCCACACTTAGTTGGTATCAAAGAAACTTCTGTTGAATTGAAATGAAAGAGCAACAAATTAAGATTTTTAATAAAATAAAAAAAATAGGACTTCTTTCACTCCCACTCCTATTTTCAAGCCCTTCTCATAAACCCAAATTTAGTTTTCATCCCTGAGGTCTAAACAGTGACAAAGGAGGTCACATGACCACATTTTGTAGAGGTAATATTTTAAAACAAGAAACTAACATAATTTGTCCTTTCTGTTCATTGAACTCCTGATATAACTTAAGTCATAATATCTTACGTGAATAAAGCACATCACTTTATTTACTCAAATGCCTCATGGATGCCAAAATATAAAAAATTTCTGAATTTGACAATTGTTTGCCAGGCTATTGACTAGGACATGGCCCTCCATTTCAGCGGATAGGAAATATATATTTTGTTATGAAAAGAGTATCAAATTCTAATGTCTCATGATAAAGAGCTCAAGTAATAAAGCTTCTGATGTGAAATCATTGGGTTAAGGAAGTTTATTTTAATATAGTACCATAAGTTAGGTTTCTTTAAACTGTGAAATTTGATAATGGCCCATTGTATATTAACATCCATCTAGAAATAGATACAAATTATGCCATGACTCTTCCCTTGTAAAGAGAAGATGAGACTGTGGAGTTGGTAAAGCTTTAATGCCTTAAACTTGGTCAGAAATATATGATATTCGAAGATTTAAATTATAATAAGATTAAATTATGATTAATAATCACTTATGTAACAGTGGAAGGTGAAGAACAATCTAATATTATCCTATTATAAGCTTTCAAATTCAACAGTCAAAATCACCTTGTTCTTACTCTTATACTATGTATTCTATAGTCAGGAAGCTATAAGCCTGAAACTTGAAAAAAAAATCTAATACAAAACTCTGAATCTATTTTGAATATCAATGGCCCCTGCCAATCTCTTAATCTATTGATCCCAGGAACTGGGATAATTGTAAAAGTGAGAGTTGGCCCTGAAAGCCTAGGGATGGATTGAAACATTGTATGAGGAGCTGTGAGAACCACCACCTCCTCTAGATTTTGTCTCCACCATAATGCGGCCAGGCATTTTTATGGCACCCCCTACAAGAAATTTATTCTGTAGAAAAATTATTCTGAAGAGATTATGGATTTGAGGACACCAAGCACAGTAGAGGATGGGGTTGATGTTATAGACTGGATACAGATTATTAAGTAAAAATTTACTGACTTGTTCCCAGCTTGTTCTTGGAGCACGTATAACTAGATTTATATCTTTCAGCTTTATACATTTCAGTAGGAAATCCGAGCTCCTTCTCAGGAGAAATTTAGTCTCAGAGAAAAGACTTATAAATATTGACATTTGAATGTCTCCCCAGTGAAAAGCTGGACTTCTGATTGATCACACTTGAGTAAAGCCTACCAGTCATCAAACAAAACTCACCCACTTGCAGGGAGCTTTCACTAAATCTTGAGACTTCACTCACAAATGTGTACTGACTTTTGAGGAAAATATCCAACTTGAAAGAGAGCAAGCAAAACAAACAGATAAAAGGAACTCAGAGAAAAACAGAGACATTGCAGAGAGTAGAAGAAAACCTCCCATTAGTTATCATGAAGGACCTCAAAGAGATAAGGTATTATATCATTAAAAGAAGAATTCCTTTGAAACAAGATGCTGTAGAAACAGAGAACTATGACACATCAAGAAAGGGCTCTCAGAAATTAAAATATGTCAATGAAATAAAAAATGATGAAGGTAGATAATAGGAGAGAAGAGAATTTTAGAATCAATCCAGGAGGCCCAATATCTGACTGACATGAGTTTCAGAAAGAGGGAAGAGTGTCATCAAAGCGACAGGAAGTTTCCAGAAAGGGAGGGAAATGAGACTCCAGATTAATTTATTCCCTCCAAGACACACAATCCTAAAATTTTAGGGCACTAGTAATAATATGATGCTTCTATAGTCAGAGAGAAAAAAAGTAGACCAGCTGCAACAGATTTAAAAAATCAGCATAGCCTTGGACTTCTCAATAGATGAAAATGGAGCAGTATCTTCAACACTTTAACCTGCAACCAAGACTTCTAAAATCTGTCAAGCTATCAGTAAATGGTGGGAATAGCGTGGACTTTTAGGCTTGCAGTTCTCAAAACATTGACCTACCACATACCCTATTCCTTTTCAACGACATGCTTTCCTATAAGTGATCTAGGAAATGGGAATCCAACACAAGAAAGGTAAAGAAATTCCTAAAGTGAAGAAGGATCGTTACAGATGAGTGCTGTCACCACATTCAAGTCCAAATGGAAGTAGGATGATAGAGGGATCCAAATAAGAATTTCCTGGGACCAAATGGAGCAGAAATTGTGTAATAAGCTGGACTTGAGAAAAATTGAAAACTGGAAGGGTATCTGGTAGAATAGGAATTATTAGCAACAATCACATAGGTGATTAGAAAAATTAAAGATCTCAATGTCTGTAATTTTTAATTTTCATCTTTTCTTCTCCAGTGCCTAAAATAATGCCTGACCCAGAATAATCACAGTGAGTACTTGCTAGATGGATGAATGAATGAATAATAATAATAACAACAATAATAATAAACTTCGTGCCTTCCTCCACCAGCACCCAGTGAAGTCACTTGGACATAGAAAAATTTTATGAATCTTGGTTCAATTGTACGAAAGCAGACTATTTGCTCAATCATTTAAAATTCTTCTGTATTATTCAGGCTTAGTTTTGAAGAGCAGAAATTCAATTTGAATTTTCTTGATCAAGGAAGAGAATTTAGTAAACCTCTGAAAAGTTACAGGTGGTAACCTTCGTCCCAGAATGGTTTCAGACATTTGAAAAACAAAAAAACCATCTCCCCTATCTCTAACTTCTTCTTTCTTCTTGGTTGTTTCCATTCTCAGGTCAGATAACTCCATGTGCTGGAAAAGGTGATCATCAGTTGTTGCAGATTTAATCCCCCAGATTAGGCAAACCTTTTTTTTTTTTTTTACAGCTACTGAAAATCCTGGAGTGAACTCAGTTTTATCAATTTCCTGAGTCAATTATTGTGGGCAGGGGAATAGGATATTCTGATTGGTTGGGTCTGAGTCACATGCTCAACTCCAGAATCATGAGTCAGCCTCATTCCATCATGTGGTTTCCAAATCAAGGAGAGACAGTTTCTCGGGGAAACACCAGCTCACTATTACCAGAAAAAGGAAGTAGAATATACATACTCAGTTAGGCAAAAACAAATAGCAACTGCACTGAAAAAAAAAATCATCTATTTTACCCTGATCTCAACTAGAGGGACAACCACTCCTTCAAACAAGCCTTTCAAAACAAAATATAGCATTGAAGATGGTTGTCAAATATGACTTCGTATCTCCTTTATTTCATCTCTGAATGTTCTGATTTCTTGTCGTGTAAATGTGTACCAATACTATTCAATGGAAATATAACGTAAGACAGAAACACAAGCCACATGTGGAATTACGTTTTCTGGTATGTCTCTTTAAAAACTAAAAGGGAAATTAATGTTAAGAATATATTTGTTGGGGGCAGTGCCTGTGGCTCAAAGGAGTAGGGCCCCAGCCCCATATGCCGGAGGTGGCCAGTTCAAACCCAGCCCCGGGCAAAAAGAGCAAAAAAAAAAGCATATATTTGTATAATCCAATACATCTAACTAAAACATTAGCATTTCAATATCTAATCAGCATAGAGTTACTGAGATATTTTACATTCTCTTTTCTGTATTATATCTTTGAAATGTCATGTGTATTTTATATTTACAGTACATTTCAATTCAGATCAGCCATATGTCACAGTCTCAGTGGACAAAGGACACATAGGACAGAGCCGTTCTAGATAGGGAAAGATTTTATAGACTTCAAGTGGAGTCTCAGTTTTCTCCCTCCCTCTACCCGTTTCCTTTCTTAAAAACCTCCCCTTTTCCATTCCAGTTATCTTTCTCCCTCCAATAAAACAGTACAATGCATCAAGTAGGACAAGGCTCATTTATTCACAGTCTTACAATACGGAAAAGGGAATAAAAAGCAGTGTTCTTTTTAATACTTTGCTACTTTTCAAGAATACAAACTGAAATGAAATGGCACATCACACTGGGGCTTTCATTCAGCGTGAGTTACAGCAATATGAAACAGATGAACATGTCTTGATGACAATTATGGTACTACTTGGCAGGAAGAAGTGAAGAAAGAATTTGGCTTGTTAGCATTAACTAGCTGCCCAGATAGGTTCTACTAAGAATAGAGAGAGCGAGAAGAGTCAAGCTACCAACGTGCAGCTAATGAAATAGTTGCATCATGGTGTTGGAGGATGCTAAAATGCTAAGATAGAATATTTCCTAATATACCTTTATTCCTCAAAGAAGTCTTGCTCACACAGACGTGCTTTTGAGACTCAATCTTCAGATGTACTTTTTAATATATTTTAAAAGAAGGATTTTTTTTTCCTATTATGAATCCCTTGATCCAAGCGTTTATTTTGGCACTTTGAGAATCATGTAAAACTTATTGCCAAAGCAGCGTTTTCATCTAATGCGTTGGTTTCTGAGCACTCCTTAGGTTACGGAAGATAAAAATAAAATAAAAAGCCCTCCAAAATGTCAACTACTTTGGGATGGATTTTTTCATGATTTTTCTCAGTTCAAACAAAACTGTAGCATATATGGAAATGTGACAGGATTTTATTTTGCAAATTTAGTATGATTAGAATTTATGTACAGCTATAAAAATTCAGTTTATTTTTCACAGGCATATCCTAAACAACTTGCATTTGTATGAACTGGGCGATTTAATTTTAAAATGTCAATGTCCAATGTCCTTTATCATAAAAGGCATCTTTTAGTCAGAAAGCAACACCTCACACATGAACATTCAATGAATAGTTTAGACACCTCATGTTGGTCAAGTACTGTACTAGGTTCTGGGTCTTCACAGATCAGACACAGAAGCTCCTCTTGCAATCAAGGTGTATGTCAACATGGCATTTATAGACCTTCTTTTTGGAAACTATATCTTGATTTTTCCCCGACGACACCCCCTCTCCTATTCTCAATGTACCTGCTTCCTATGGAATTGACGCCTTCCTCTCTCTGCAGACTGGAGCAGGTGGCTCAGGACTGGCTAATCAGAGCATTGCATCCTCTTAGCCATAGTGATTGAATAGGCACATTGCCTAGTCTGTCTCTAAATGACTCACAGAGAAATTTGGGAAGAAACCCTTACTCTTTTCCACTAAATGGCTACTTGCAATGACATGAGGTTTGAAAACAAAACCAACATTAAGAAACAGAATTCATGAAAGGTGAGAAGGAAATCAAAGACCCTCATGAGTGTGCTGAAGGCCAATAACTTGGGGATAAAGGATTAGAAGAAAGAAGTAAGCCAAAGGAAGGCCGTTAGGCTTGGGGGAAAGAGTGCTGGAGCTTAAAAGAAGGAATAGAAGTTCAATCAGATAATATTAGACTAAAGGCAGATACGGCATGATGAATGGGGAAATCGCAACGAGTTCATTTTAGGGGGGACATAAAGTAAGAGTAATGACACAAATAGTGAAGAGACCAACAGGATAGGCAAAGTATGTATCTTGTCCCCAAGGTTAAGGAACATCAGACAGAGAATGGCAGGATCACTGATCTATTTTAAACAGGAAAGTGGCATGACCATATTTTAATCTGGAGACTAGATGTGTTGTGGGATGGATTAGAAGAGTACAGAGACAAGGAAAATAGAAATCTTTACTCCTGTCCATTCCAATGATTATAAGGTTACAATAGGGCAGGACACAGAGAAGGGAAAGAAGAAATAAAATATTGATTTATTTATTTAGTGGAGTTTAAGATTTTTTTAAATCAAAGTACTACATACCTATAATTGAAGAATGAACTAATAAAGAGTGCTTTATAATGAATAAATCACAGTCATCATTCCTCTAACCCAGTCCTATTCCCCACAGGAAACTATTTTTGACATTTTAAGCTGTTGATGTTGACAGCTATTCTTATGGTCAGTTAGGACTGCCATGTTCCATTGTACGCTGAATAACCTGAACAACTGGACACGGCAGCCCTCAGCTCCATGTCTCTCAATTCTGTTTATCACTGTTCCTTGACTTCAGTTTTAGACATTATCAAACTTTCCATTTTCCCCTTCTTCTCCCTCTCAAAAAAGTTACATAACTATTTTGGTACATATTTTTACGTGCATTGATGATCGCTTATGGTCTGAAATACATCCCCCCCCAAATTCATGTTGAAGTTCTCATCCCCAGTATCTCAGAATGTGACTGTACTGGACCTTTGAAGAGGTGCTTAAGTCAACATGAGGCTATTAGGATGGTCCTGACTCCAATTTGGCTGGCGTCCATATAAGAAGAGGAAATTTGGATGCACAAAGAAATAGGAATGTGAGCTCACAGAGGAAAGACCACATGAAGACCTTGCAGTAGGGCAGCCATCTGCAGGCTAAGACGAGCACCCAGAGGAAATCAGCCCTGTTGACACTTTGCTCTTGAACTTCTGGCCTTCAGAACCATGAGAAAATAAATTTGTGTTTTTTGACCTGCTCAGTTTATGGTTCTTTGCCATGGCAGTCCTAGCAAACTAATACGGTGATCACAATTTTGAAAGTATATGTGCCACAGGCAAGATATTTGATTCTGTTTTCCTTGGGATGAATGTTTTTAGCACCATTACACTTCTGTTGGCTCTTTCTTACACTCTCAGTTGCTACTTTCCATTCTTTGTACTTTCACATCAACTTTGGTAACACAATTTGCTCTGTAACCATATTTAAATCTATGCCTTATCATAGGTTGACCCTAAACATTGATAAGCAATAAAAGTTGTCTACATGTTATGGGTATATTCATGGAATAGCCTAGTAGTTTTTTTTTTCTTTAGGTTTTTAATTGCCTTGCTGTCTTCCTGCTCTGTGAAGCCTAATGGAATCTTTAAATTATTTTTAAGGATGCCTGCAAATTTCCTAAATGTTGTCTGGCAATTCTCTTTCCTCCTACTCTGATATGGACTGTAATCCTTCACGTAGCAGGATTATATGCTCCAGGAATTTCCTATGAGGAGGTATCTGATAAGTAAATTTTCCTAGTCTACATGTTTTAAATCTACCTTTACAATTGATTAATACATTTTATGCAGAATTTTGAAAAGCATTGTTTCAATGGCTGCAGGCATCCTGAATTGGAGATGAAAAATGTCATGGCATTGAGATATTCATTTCTTTATAGGAATAGCTTAGTCCACTTTGTCCTGCTGTAACAGAATACGAGAGACTGGGTAATTTACAAAGGAATAGAAATTTATTTCTTGTATTTCTGGAGGCTGAACGGTCTAAGGTTGAGGGACCTGCATCTGGCAAGGGCCTTTCTGCTGAATCATCCCATGTCAAAAGGCATCACGTGGACCAGTGTGTGTCAGGGAGAGGGAGAGCGGAAGAGTGGAGAGAGAGAGAAAGGAGAAGGAGAGTAGAGGGAGAGAGGGAAAGAGGGAAGAAGAGGGGGAGAGAGAGGGAGAGAACAGAGAGGGCTGACCTAGCTTTTATACTAAAACCACTCTATAATAAGGACATTGATCCATTCATTACAGCTGAATCCTCATGACTTAATCACCTCTTTAAAACTCTCACCGTTGCATTGGGGATTAACTTGCTAATGCATGAACTTCGAGGAAAACATTTAAATCGCAGCAAGACCATTTAAAAAATTCTTTGGAAGTTCCAGAGAAACTGGCTGGAAACATTGTGCTCACAGACTGGGCTTTTCAACTGTAGTGTACCTGAAACTACACTTTCAGGTGAGCTGGTGGGCCAGAATATGGGGGGCTTTGCTCTGGGACACTAATAGTTCGCTATTGCTTTAGTTCTGCTGTTTAATACTTAATCCCCAAACCTCTGTGGTTTATGACAACAGCAAACATCTCCCTTTCTCTTTTTCTTTTTCAGTTTGAACTTGATGGACCTGTGGACTTTCTAGATCTAAGTAGGCTTAGCTCTGGCATGAAGGTCAGGCTTATTTACACTTTACATGTCTCATTTTGGGATCTGTGGCTACATGGGGAATCCTGTTATGCAGATGCAAGAAGTGCACAAGGGCTAGCAAGACAACAAAACATTTACAGCCTCTCCGTAGGTCACATGGGCTAACATGCATTGGAAAAATTCAGTTATACAACCAAGGCCAATGCCACTGAGGTGAGATGTGTATTCTTCCCATGATGAACCTTAGCAAAGATTGTGGGGAGGGAGGGAAGAATTAGAAGCCAATCTTATAATCCACCATGAGTACCAGTGGCTTGGGGAAACATTATACTTTTCTTTAGATTATTTGCTTAATTACATTAGAGAGGAACACTCCTTTTTTGTTGTACCAGACTTTTGCTAAAGAGTGTATACACTTAAGAAATAAGCTCATATGGAAAGACTAATAAGGCAATGGCATCTATTTGAATAGATAAGTAAACAAATGAGTGAATACAAAGAAAATTGTTTTTTAAAAATGAGAATTTTGTGATGTGGGCTAATCTTACTAGAGTTAGATGATATCTCAAAGTAGTTTTTGATTTGCATTTCTCTGATGATTAAGAATGATGAGCATTTTTTCATGTGTCTGTAGGCTGTGCACCTGTCTACTTCAGAGAAGTTTCTCTTCAAGTCCCTTGCCCACCCTGAGATGGGATCACTTGTTCTTTTCTTGCTAATATGTTTGAGTTCTCTGTGGATATTATGCAGCCTTAAAGAAAGATGGAGACTTTACCTCTTACATGTTTACATGGATGGAGCTGGAATATATTCTTCTTAGCAAAGTATCTCAAGAATGGAAGAAAAAGTATCCAGTGTGCTCAGCCTTACTATGAAACCAATTTATAGCTTTCTTATGAAAGCTATAACCCAATTATAGCCCAAGAAGAAGATGAAAGGGGAGAGGGAGGGGAGAAGGGAGGATGGTTAGAGGGAGAGTAATTGGTGGGGCCCTACCTACGGTGCATCTTACAAGGGTACATGTGAAATTTACTAGGTGTAGAATATAAATGTCTTAACATAATAACTAAGAAAATGCCGGGAAGGCTATGTTGACCAGTTTGATGAAAACATTTCAGATTGTGTGTAAAACTAGCACATTGTGCCCCATGATTGCATTAATGATAGATTTAATGACAGCTATGATTTAATTAAAAAAAAAAAGAAGAAGAAAGAAAGGGAGAATTTTGAAAGATCTGGAAGTTTTAAAAGTATTTTTTTCTTCCCCCAAGTAGTTAAGACAGTTTCAGAGTTATACATGAAAGTATACCTATCTATTCTGTATTTTGCTCCTATTGGGTGGAATTGTTCAGTGACTGTATTCAATTTTCATCTTTACAGTACATAGAGAACTAATTTAAGATTATTTGTTTCACGAAAAAATGCTGCCGTGCAGTATAATTTTCTTAAAAAAGGTAGGACTTTGTAGTGCAGCTGCTTTAGAACTTAAATGGAAAATATTTCATATTGTCAAGGCCATAAAAAATAAATTTTTATCAACCATCTCACTTCAAAAGAAAGAAGACTGGCCTGAAAATACATGGAAAAATCCAACCACAAAGGTGACTTTTTCCTTTGCTTGTTGGACCACATCTATTGGCTTCAATTTAAGCCTGGCTTTGCAAATGCCCTAGAGTTAGAAAGTATTTGCACAAATGATTTTCTTTTCTCAAAAGTTTAAAAACAATTATTATATAGTAAATTTTATTAAAAATAACTTCTTTGATTAAGCTAGTTGGCAAAGATGAAAAATAAAAAAGCCATCTGGGCCAGCACCATGGATTCCATCCATGAAATGAGGCCAACTGCACGGCTGCTTTAACAACCTTGGTTTTCGTTCTTTCTGAAAGCTTTCTTATTATAAAATGATGGATTTGGTAATTCTGCAATCTCAGTAATGTTAATGACACGCAAGTTTATATGGTAAGGGTGGCATGTCCATATTCAAGCATACAGTTTGCTTTCACCATCTTATTTACTTTGTTAAGACACTTTCCTCTGTCAGTGGGAAGCTATTGTTAGAGGAATGATGAAGTCTATATTTGCATCCTGGCCTGAAGATGCGTCACTGTTTCTTTGGCCATTGATCTTTGTATTTTAACCAGTTATTTTTTTCTCCAAGAATGTCTATGATAGAGAAGTAGAAAAAGCTTACAGATGGATAAGGAAAGTTTTTTGTTGTCATGGAATGTTTCAGGTTTAGGAAGCTTCTATTCTTGAGAGTTTAAAACTCAGGAATAAGCTTGCTATTCATTGCTTGCCAAAGCATATCTGTGACAGCCATTAGTATCTAATCTCTAGATTTATTTGGAAAGAGTAGTTGTCTGTAGTAGGCAGCAAGAGAATTTCTCATAAAGTCAATTTTCTAAGCTTAAAAAATGATTCCACAATATGCTTTTTTGTGAAAGCTCACTGGTTGTGGTTGAGAGGACACCCTTAAATTCACTGCAGTTTCTGCTTTGGAGTAGCAAACGTCTATTCAGTTAGAGGGGTAGGGGGAAAGATGAAGCAGGAGAAGGTAATTGCTAAGTTGGCAGCAGGCACAGTAATTCACTTTCTTCCTTATCAGCCTCACCTGGCAAAGTGAGACAATATTAGGCATGTGTATTAGTTTCCCAGGGCTGCTGTAATAAAGTATCATGAACAAGGTGGTTCAAAATAGCATAAATATATTATTCAAAATTTCTGGAGGCTAGACATAAAAACATCAAGGCAGTGACAGGGCCATTTTCCCTCTGAAACCTGTAAGCGAATCCTTCCACGCCTCTGTCTAATTTCTGGTAGTTTGTGGCAATGTCTGGAGATCCTCAGGTTTAGTTGCGTAATTCTAATCTCTGCTTTCATTGCCAGATATCATTCTTCTTGTGTGCCCCTGTATTCATGTGGTATTATTTTTATAAAGACACCAGTCACATGGGAGCAGATGTAATTTAAATGTAGCTTAACTAATTACACCTGCAATGACAATGACTCCAAATAAGGTCACATTTTGAGAGGCTGGGAGTTGGGACGTCAATGACATATGTTTTGTGAGGAGTGCTTCATATAACCAATAGGAGATTGTAAGGGGGTAGATTCAAGAGTGGAAATGAGTCCAGTCGTGGAAGGGAACAATACTTCCTCCGGTATAGGTGGACACCTGCCAGGACTTATAGCAAGATAGCAGAGGACAAGACGGATTACAGCTCCCACCTCTCCTCAGCGCAGTATTTTTGTGCAATGCAAAAGCAGCCCAGAGTCTGGAAGTAGATGATGATGGTGAGGTGTGGGCAGTAAGAATGCTAGCAAGGACAAGCTTATAAAAATGGAATATTTTGGTGGAGATGGAGCAGAATAGGGACAGAAAATAGCATTCATTCACTCATTCAAGCAGTATTTATTATCTGCTTATGCTTGGTGCTCTAGAACTTGATATATATCACAGAACAGGTAGAAGAAGACATGCTCCCAAACTCTGTTTAGTTTTTCTGCATTTTGACATACGTGGCAGGGAGGTGAGATGAGGAAGGAATTGCTAATACAAAGCGAAGTTCCAGCCTTCAGTATCTCGGCTCAGCAGTTGCAGATAGCTCATATATGTACATAGTCTTGGGTTCTCAATGACAAATTCCCACCAGTTCAGGAGACCACTGTTTCAAGGTCAACTGTGGTCTAATTGGTTGTGGTTGGGCAAGAGAGTAGACCCAGAACAAAGGCCAACACTTTGGCTGAAGTGGCATGTGTTTGAGAGAAGTCCTTAGAGAAGGGGGGCAGGAACGGGCATATGTTTCATAGATGTTTACTAGACTTTGAAAGTGCCAACTTTGGGCATAATGGTCATGGTCACTCATTTGAAAGTATAAGTTCTTGAGTGTCTGCTTTAAAAAGTCAGTATAGTTTAGTGACATTTTCTTTGGAATTTATGGAATTTTGAGAGAATGTTAATGGGCAAACAATTTACAGAAGACTGTAAGTGGGTAGCATAAATTACACAAGGAAGAAGTCACCACAAAATCATTGTGGTAGATGCGGATTTATTATTTTTAAATTTTGAAAGCAGGAGATTTTTATCATGACATCCCAAATAAAAGAGTTTAGAAAGGTAACCAGGAAAAAAATATAGAAATTAAATACACATTTTCCTTATTACCAGCAATAATTAGTGAAAGAAATAAAATTCACAGTAGCAATAAAAAACAGACCTAAAACAATGTTAATAAGAACGTGTAGCATTTAGAAAATGGCAAAACTTTTTGAGCCATAATAAAAATGGGAATTAAATAAATAGAAATGTACTATGTTCATGGATAGGATAGCTTAAGTAGATGCAAATTTGAAGGCATGCTAAGGTGAGAGCATAACCAATCTTGGGCCAAATATATTAATATATTTGATTCCCTTGCTAGTTGGTCCAAAATGTGAGTGCTTCAGCCAAACACAAGGATTCAGAAATTTTCTCATGATTTCTAAAAATTGAAGCTGGGAGGGGCATTCTACTGGTTTTTAGGTCTTAGTCCTAAAATAATGTGAATCTGGGAGAAAATCAATCTGTCGTAGCCAAGAATGAAGCCCAAAGAGACAAGCATTGATAAGACTTAAAGTCACAAAAAGTCCAGAGGTATCAAGTTTCTGGGTCCAGTTACTAAGATTTCCAGAGCAATTTTACTCCTTACTTTATCAAATTATTTTTTTACATTATGTGAACTACTTCAGTTTTCTTCCAGTAAATCCTCATGTCTTTGTTTTATTTTTGTTTTGCAACATTTATTGAATGCCCAATACATACAGGACAAGTCTTCTGGACACTGAACTTAGAGTCTAATGGGTGATAACAGATTATAAACAAATAAATAATAAACCAGAACATACTAGGTAGAGATAAGGGCCATGATGAAGATGAACAAGGAAGATAGAACCTGAAGTAGAAAGAGGACTATTTAGCTTGGGATGTCAGGAAAGGCCTCTCTGATGAGACCAGAACAATAGCTTATTTATTTGTTAAACAGATACTGTAACTATATGCCAGACAATGTTTAATATACTTTACCAAATATTGATAGTTTTCTCTGGATTTCTTTCCTCAGGATTCCTAAATTCTGTTCCTACCAAATTTCCAGTTTTGCTACATTTAATGTCCCAAATCTGTAAAATATGCAATTATAACAAAAATTCCAAAAAAATTATTTATTGCAGTTTTATTTATTATTTTAATTTGAGAGGAATGTGAAATATCAAAGCAGCCACAAATTTGGAAAAGAAGTAGAAATGGAGGAAAAATTGCCCTATTAGATATAAAGATATATCATAAATATTATAATTATTATTGCATTGAAATGCTACAAGAACAGAGAAGCTGATCAATATAAAAGTGTAAATGACCTAAGAACAGGATCTTTGTATGTAAACATAAACAATATGATGATGGTGGCATTACAAAAAGTGACAATGTAACTGAGAAAATGACATGAAGGCTGTGTTAACCAGTTTGATGGAAGTATTTCAGATTGTGTGTGAAAACCCCACACTGTACCCCAGAAGTGCATTAATGTACATAGTTACCATTCAGTTAAAAAAAAAGTGACAATGGGTGACATTATTAAATAAATTAAGCTTGGTGACTAGGTAAGTAATCAGGTAGGCAGAATTCTAAGATGACTGCCAACACGTCTCAAGAAAGTTTTGTAGTTTTCCAGGTGATCCTGATGTGGGCAAACGTTCTCCTAGTTATTTAGTGAAAGATGAATCTAGCTTCTGCTGTGAAAGAATTCTGCAGATGTAATTAATTGCCAAATCAGTTGGCTTTAAAAATAGGGAGATTATCCAGGTGGACCTGACCTAATCAGGTGAGCCTGAAAAAGGACAAAACTCTTTCTGGAAGGAGATTTTAAGTGTTACTGGGATGCCATTTGATGGAGATTCTCCTTTGTGGACTTCGAAGCCTCTAGGAGGTAAGAGCGGCTCTCAGAGGGCAGCCAGCCAGGAGATGTGGACCTCTGTTCTACAACCACAAGGGCCTGAATTCTGCCAACATCCTCAATGAGCCAGCTTGGAATCTTCTCCAGAGCCTCCAAAAAGAAAGGCAGCTTTGGCAACACCTTGATTTTAACTCGGTGAGCTCCTTAGTAGAGAATTCAGTCACGCCGTGGTAGGATTTTGGAATTACAGAGTCTGAGCTAATAAACAGATGCCATTTTAGGCTGCAAAGGCTGCTGTGATTTGTTTGGCCGTAATAGAAAACTAATATAGTCAGTTTTTTAAAAAGGCAGTTGTGGAGAGTCACCTGTCTGTAATACATTAAAATAAATCCCAAAGCATTGATGCTGCAAATTCAAGGAATGAAGCCGTAAAACCAACCTATCTGGCATAAGGGAGGGATTCAATTTTTACTTTTCTTTTTACCGCATAGATAGCCAATTGCCTCAGCATCCTTAATTGAAAGTTTGTTCTTCCAGTTATTGATGGGGTTGTCTCTGCTAGGTATCAACATCACATATGTGCATGAGTTTGTTTCTTGGCACTCTATTTTGTTCCATTGATCAATTTGTTTAACTCTGTGCTCCTAAGATGTTATCTTAATTAAATAAGTTCATAATAAATCTTGATATTTGACAGGGCAATTTCCAACACTTTAATTTTCTTTTTTCTTTAATTTCAGATTGGTATGAAGGTACATACAATTAGGTTACATTGCTTGTGATTGTAATTTAATTTTCTTCTTTATGGTGTTTGGCTTGGGGCGGGGCTTTATTTAGCCATGTATATTTTTAGAATCAGCTTTTTAACGTTCCTAGAAAAAAATCTGTTGGGATTGAGAAAAAAAAAATTCTGTTATAAAAAGGAATCTCTAATGTGCATAAAGAGAATAGTAAGTTGAATATATCAATTTATCAATCAACTAAATGTAACAACTATTAGCATTTCCCACAGCGCTTCTCTATTCTTTGACCACAGAACTGTCATAAAGCAAACTGTCGATGAGTGTGTACCTTTTTATTTATCATTACCCTAGGAGGTAATGAAATCTTAGATTATACATTTGCAAAATATTCCTTACAAATTTTACAAGAGGTGGTTAACACATAGAGAACACCTCTACGAAATTTTACAAAGAGGTGACCAACATGTAGAGAATACTTTGTAAAGTTTTGTAAGGAATGTTTTGCCAATAAAGACACATTTAACCAGGGTGGTGCCTGTGGCTCAAAGGGGTAGGGCACTCGCCCCATATGCCAGAGGTGGTGGGTTCAAACCCAGCCCCAGCCAAAAACTGAAAAAAGAAAAAAAAGACACATTTAGCCACAAATTTCTCATTTTCTTCATGTATGGCAGCTTTTGAGACACCCTGTAGATAGACATTTTGTTTGATTTTTAAAAAATAATTCTTGTACAAAACACAGTGGTCTCGATTACCAGTCCCCTTGAAATCTCAAAGTGCTTAGATCTACTTTCAGGAACTGGAGCTCACCAAACTTTGGGTAAATTAAAAAAAATCAAACAAACTAATACATAAAGAAGATCATTATGAACATTTTAGAAAGAATGCAGCTAATTTTTTTTTTTAACATTTGTTTTCAAAAGGCTTTTGGAAATCCAAAACTCGAGTTTTTAAATTCAGAATGTGTTGGGAATTCTTAGTCCTTTCTGTGTTTGTAGAACTAGGTCACTGAGTAACATTTAAGATATTTTTTGTTCTTAAGCTTTAAAGAATTATGTTGACATTGGGATAGAGTTGTATTTATATCTCAAAAATCTGATAAAGATGGCAAACTGGTATTCACACAGTCTGAAGAAAATAGACTATTCGAGAATTCCAATGATCTAGACCATTTCCCAAAATTGAGCTGGTTAATGTACCACCATGTCAGAAGACCGAGTGGAGGTTGTAAGGTCTCCACTCTCCTAACAGCCCTCTGTAATGGGACTTATTCACACCACTGGATAAGAGTCTGAGAGCCTTCAAGAATAGTCGCAATTCCAGAGAATTCAAACAAAATATCCTGTAATCTGTAGAACAAAGTGGGTTTTCTTTGGCTGGATTTAGTGTACCTAGTAACATTTCTTAGAATTTTATCCACAAAATGTTCTTTCTTTGGCTCTTTAATGAAGTTCCTTGAAGAAGGTGTTCTGTGTTAAAACACGTTTGAGTAACTCTGGGTATAGCAAAACCAAGAGAAAAAAGTTTTAAGCTGTAGTCCTCCTCCGTGTCTACTGCTAGATATACATTCAACTTTGTCAACTACTGTTTGTTAAGCCCCTTCCCTGGGCCAGACACTGTGGTAGCCTTTGGGGCCTAGATGCAAAGGAGGCATCTCCCCTCCTTTAAGGGAAGTAAGGACCAGTGAAAATCTGTCAGCAAATACTAAGGTATGCAAAGTTTCTCATGCCTCTTTTTTTATTTTGTGTTTTTCAGCAAAATATCATTAATTGTATTTATTTCTCCCCTCAGATTTATTGACGTAAAATTGACAGATAAAAAGTGTATAAATTTAAGGTGTATAACATGATGTTTTGGTATACATATACAAGAGAAATGATTGCCACACTCTTTTGACTCTAGAATCTATCCTTTTTCCTTCCTTCCTTCCTTCCTTCCTTCCTTCCTTCTTTCCTTCCTTCCTTCCTTCCTTCCTTCCTTCCTTCCTTCCTTCCTTCCTTCCTTCCTTCCTTCCTTCCCTTCCTTCCTTTTTTCTTTCTCTTTCCCTCCCTTCCCTCTGTCACCCTGGAGTTGAATGCCATGGCGTCATCACAGCCCACAGAAACTTCAAACTCTTGGGCTCAAAGGAACCTTATGCTTCAGCTTCCAGAGTAGTTGGGACTACTGGTGCCCACCTCAACGTCTGGCTAGTTTTCTATTTTTAGTAGGGTCTTGCTCAGGCTGGTCTTGAACTCCTGAGCTCAAGCAATCTTGCCTGTTTCCACCTCCCAAAGTGCTAGGATTTATAGGAGTGAGTTGCCTGTCTGGCCACAAGAATATTTCTCTCTCTTTTTCCCCTCCTCACCTCTCTCCTTCCCTCCCTTCCTTCCTTCCTTCCTTGCTGCCTCCCTTCTTTTCTCTCTCTCTCTCTCTCTCTCTTTTTTTGGCAGAGCATCTCTCCAAGGACTAGTTTTCTGAGGAACAGCTTTGGGTAAAAGTAGGACTATGATGATTCCCTGGTTATTACCCTTCTTGAAGTCCCTACGAAGTCCAGATATTAGAAGACAACATCTGAACATTGAAAAATTCACAAATACATGGACATTTGAAATTTGAAAAATTCCCAAATATAAGGTATCCACAAAGTTTGTGTGCAATTTGAAATAGTTGAATATTTTCAATTTATGGAAATTAAGCAATGCACTTCTAAACATCTAGTCGTCATAGAAGATTCACCATGAGGATTATAAAACACTCTTAGGTTAATGAAAATAAAAATGCAAGCAGTGGGGTAGACCTGACTGATGATTTTCCACCACAACATTTCCTGGACAGATCCAGCCACGGTGTGGTAGTGCTGGAAACATGGGAATAAGATGGCAAACACAGTACTTTGAAGTCCTGAAGTTTTTCAGTGGTTTAACGTTAATAAGAATGCTGATGGACAACGTTTATATTTAGCAGTTTTCAAAGTGCCAATTATCCAATTTAAATTCTAATCAGAGGGATGATGTGAACACTGCCTCTTCTTTCCTGGCTGGGTGTGGGGAGATACCACTGGGTGCCTACTTTGTGCTGCAGGGTTAAAGGGCTCCCAGTATCTTTTTCTTGTGGACAAGAATCAAGGAGGCAAAGGTCTGAGAGTTTGGGGGAAATGGTGGTGGGATGAGAGAAAAACATGAATCAGCAACACAAGTTGGAGAGTGGAGATTATGTCTAACCTAGAAGCCAGTTGGATAGGTTAACCTAAATCTTCCATGTAAGCCGAGAACTTGCGGCCCATGGAATCCTCAACACTGTTTTACAAAGTGAGTCTTTGTGGTGCTGGGATGGCAGCAGGAAAGAACAAGCCTTTGCTGTTAGACCTGAATTTGAATGCCTGTGGCTCACAATTACTGTACTCTCAGCTCTGTGCCTAGGCGCTGTGAAGGTTGCACAGGTGGAACAAATGGGAACTTCTTCAAAGAGCTTGTGATTGGAATGTGAGATGAGGCATGCACTTTTATACAAGATGTCATGTAGAAAATGAGTAAGTATCAAGAAAGTGTTGTGAAGTGTTTCTAACCCCATATTTTCAGTTTATAATTTCATTCATGTAGTAATGAAGGCTTCATACTAGTGTTTGAAGACTGTATCACAGTGACTCTAATTTATTGAAAAAATATTTTGTTGCAAAACACATAAAAATTGCACACATATTCACTTTGGATGTATTTCTAGCAACTATTGCCTTATTTGTTAAAATTAGGCATTGAACAGTTAATGCACTAATAATAATTTGAATGATTTGCATAGGATTTTAAACCTGATTCTACATCCGTTTTCTCATTTGTAAAGAATGTGCTAGCACTTGTTTGATGAGGAAACTGAGCTCAAGTCCTGTCTACATTCCTGATTTTAGCAATTTGAATATTTTTTCCCTTAAGAGAGTATTTTATTTTATTATTATTATTTTTTAAATTAAATCATAGCTGTGTACATTAATGCGATCACGGGGTACAGTGTGGTGTTTTCACATACAATTTGAAATATTTTCATCAAACTGGTTAACATAGCCTTCATGTCATTTTCTTAGTTTTTGTGTTAAGACATTTATATTCTACTTTTAGAAAGAATCATTTGTACTCTTAAAAGATGAACCATAGATGTGATCCCACCAATCACCCTCCTTCCACCCATCCTCCCCCCGACCTTACCCTCCCGCTCCCCGTCTCGCCAATTGTTGGGCTATAATTGGGTTATAGCTTTCCAATGAAAGCTGTAAATTAGTTTAATAGTAGGGCTTAGTACATTGGATATTTTTTCTTCCATTCTTGAGATACTTTGCTAAGAAGAATATTTTCCAGTTCCATCTATGTAAACACGAAGGAGGAAAAGTCTTCATCCTTCTTTAGGGCTGCATCTTCTTTTTTTCTTGCTCAGTGTAACTGAAGGTTTGTTTATTTTACTGATCTTTACAAAAAGCCTATTTTGAGTTTTGTTAATGTTTTCTATTTCTTTTTTTCCTAGATCCCCCGCATCATTTATTTCCAGTCTTTTAAAAAAATTATGTTTATTTTGGTTTAGTTTGCCCCCTTTTTTGAATTTCTTAAGGTGGAACATTGGTATTCACTATGAGTGTTTTCTTTTTTTAATATAGCTTTTTATAACCATAAATTTCTGTTTAAGCACTGCTTTAGCTGCCTTTGTTACATTTTCATCAATCTAAAAGTGCTTTGTAATATCCATAGTAATTTCTTCTATGACTACTAGATATTTAGAAGTTCATTGCTTAGTTCCCATATATTTGTGAATTTTTCAAATTTTCTTTTTTCCTGATTATTTCTAATTTCATTCCATTGTAGTCAGAGAACATATTCCATGTGATTTTAATTAATTTAAATTTGTCAATGCCTCCTTTATGGTCTAACATGGTTTATCCTGAAGAATGTTCCATGTGCACTTGGGAAGAATATGTGTTCTAATGTTTTTGGTAGAATTACATGTAAATGTCTCTTTGGTCTAGTTTACAATATTGTTCATGTCAAGGCTTGACTGTATTTTCCTGACTGTATTTTTAATCTTTTGCCTAGTTTTCCTATTTTTGAAAGTGGAATATTGATCTGTTTAACAATTACTATGAATTATTTATTTCTGTCTTCAAAATGGTCAGTGCTTATTATATGTCTAACCAATGATCTTCAGTTTTTCTTGTGGATTTAAGTTACTCTTTTAGTATCATTTTATTTCCGCCTAAAGAACTTCCTTTACTGTTTCTCTTAGTGAAAATGTGCTCATGATAAATTCTCTGTTTTTGTTTATCTAAAAATGTCTTTATTTCACCTTCATTTTTGAGGGATAGTATGAAGGGATATAGAATTCTTGGCTGGCATTCTTTTTCTTTCAGCACTTCGAATACATTATTTCACTACTCTGCAGCCTCCATGGTTTTTGATGAAAAATCACCTGTTCATCTTATTGAGATGAACATTCCTTGTATGTGATGAGTTGCTTCTTCCTTGCAGCTTTCAAGATTTTCTTTTGGCTTTGTCTTTTAATGGTTTGATTATGGTGTTATTAGGTGTGGATTTCTTTTATGTTTATGCTACCTGGAGTTTAGTGAAATTTTAGATGAGTAGATTAATATTTTTCATTAGTTTTAGGAAGTTGTTGGCTATTGTTTCTTTTCCTTTCTCTTTTTCCTCTCCTTCTGCCTATCTTATTCTGTGTATATGGTGCACTCAATGGTGTCCTACTAGTTGTATTTCATTAATATATCCTGTTTCTCATGTTGAATAATTGCAATTAATCTATTTTCAAATTTCCTGTTTCTTTGTCATCTAAATTCTGTTGAGTCCCCCTAGTAAATTTTCACTTAAGGTATTGTATTTCGTAACCCAGAGTTCCTCTATAGTAACCTTTTGTTGTTTTAATCTGTTTATATTCTCCATTTGATGAGACATTGTTCTCATGTTTTTAAGTTTTTAGACATGGTTTCCTTTAACTATTTGAATATATTAATAATAGCTGTGTGCAGTAAAGAGTTAACCCAACAAACCTGAGTTGTTTAAACCCTGTACATTATAAGGAAATGATTGGCCTTTGGCCCCTGGGAGATAATCTGTAATTCCTCAGAATATCCGGCCTGATAAAATTGTCTTTGTTTACCTTGGGCCTTGAGCCAATCCAGATAGTTTATGCTAACACTATGCTTTATGATGAATGCCTGCTTTTGTTTGCCTGGGGTCTTGGGCTATGCTGTATCAGTTTGACCACTGTGGCCGAGGAGTAGGGTCTGGGATTAAGTATTTAAAGTCATTATATGAGTCAGTCTACATTACTGACTCAGAAGGAAAATCTCAAACTCCAAGGCATGAGTAGCTTCTTTTTTGTTTGGCAATATTTAATACACATTGTCACAGATCATGGCTGGGAGAATTAAGCACTGACTGTATGAATCCATTGGGAGAGAACAACTGGAAAGTTGGGCCTTGTATCTCTTGGATTCTGCTCTATGTGCTTTTTTTCCATTCCTAATTTTGATCTGTGTCTTTTCTCTATAATAAACTGTAATCGTAACAGCTCTTCTGAGTTCTGAGAATCCTTTTAGTGAATCATTGAACCTGAGTACAGTCTTGGGGCTCCTTGGCACAAGCCAATTTAAAATCTTTATCTAGTAAGTTCAATGTTTGGATTTCTTCAGGGACAATTTCTATTGACTCCTTTTTTTCTTTGTGTCTGAGCCATACTTTCCTGTTTCTTTTCATTTGTTGAAGTTTTTAGTTGGAACTGGATATTTTAAATACTATAATGTAGCAACTCTAGAAACTAGGTTCCTCTTCCCTTCTTCTCTATGGTTTTTTGTTGTTTTTTATTGCTGTTTGTTTAGTTATTTTCCTGAACAAAGTCTGTATGGTCAGTATTTTTCATCATACGTTGTATGCTCAGTTAGCTTGGTAATCAGCTAATGATTCAACAGGGATTTCCTTGAATGCTTCAAACCTGTTGGTTCTCTCAGCCCTTGCCAAATGGTTTTGTGTGCATGCTTTGGCACACGTTCAACATTCTGGTTGTTATGATTTTGACTTTGTCTTCATTTCCTGCCTGCTCAGAGCCTCAGGTTACAACAGAGGTCAGAGATAAGAGCCTTCTCATTTCTTTCCTGCACATGTGTATAGCTTGTGTGTGAGCTACGTATGCATTAGTGCCTTTTAAAAGTCACCTATATACACTCACTCCCTAGCTTTATTTTTTTTTTATTTACCACCTAGCTTTAAAAGAAAAAAAATTAGTCTCTTATTTGCTTGCCCTGGCTATTAATCCTAACTCAGACAGCTGTCATGTTAAATAATTGCCACTAATTTTTCTTTTTTTCCAACAAATGCTCTGGGGAAAAGACTGTTCACGTTGATCAAGGTTCAAGTGAGGCCAAACAGAGACAAATGGGGTCTTCCAGGCATCTGCCAGACAGGTCAAATAATGATAACTGTCTTGTAAAGAAGATTTTTAGAAGCACTTTAGAAAGTGTGCTGCCCCTTTAACTGGCTGTGTACAGCCATTTTTTCACAGGTGCTATAGTTGCAAGCCTATTGGTTTTCAAGGATATTATGGAGATGAAATAGGGCAAGTTAAAAATTCACCATTCTTTTGAGATTTATTCATTTTTCTTTACTAAAAACTCTTTGGATTATTTTGGGTCTTTCAATAACTTCCAGAGTTTTGAAAATGTTGATTTCAATACTTTTTCCCCAGTGCTCTTATTGTTTTTATATAGGAGCAGATTTTCAGGGGTGTCCTTAATTTGCTAATCCAGAAATATCTCCTCTATTCTTCTGCTTTTTGAATTTGTTAGTGGCATTTGGAGATTCTTGCTGTTTATTCATCTTTGCATTTGAGAAATCCTTTTTGCTTCAGTGTGAATGACAATTTTGCTTCTGAAATTTGGGAATTATGGGCGAAAGACAAGTTGTGTATATAAGTAGGTTATATTGTGCTTATGGCCATGGGGGCCTGGACAGAATAGCTACCCAGAACATTGCCCTAACTCTCCTTCATAAGAATTTCCATAGGCCAAAGCACTGAACGTACTGTTTACTATTCCTTGCCTCAACCTACCCCCAAGTAGCTGAGTACAGGCTGAGAGTACAGAGTACTGCAATGACTGGCTGTTTTTTTCTATTTTTCTATTTTCTGTTTTTTTCTATTTTTAGTAGAAACCAGGTCTTGCTCTTGCTCAGACTTGTCTTGAACTCCTGAGCTGAAACAATCCAGCCACCTCAGCCTCCTAGAGTGCAAGGATTATAGGTGAAGCATTATGCCCACTGATCCTTATTATTTTAATGAAAATTTTCTTATTTTTTATTGTTTTCTGTGTGTGAGATCTATGCCACTCACATGGTGCTAGAATCGATTTTTATACTACATGGCATATAAGTTTCATGTGACTCACAACATAATTATTGAATTTGTTTCAGAGAATTGAGTCTTTTCTCATTCCACAGGAATATAGTTGTGTCTGGAGTGGACCTTGGGGTGGTCCTGGGTGACGACCTCTGAATCATATACCTCCTAGCATGTGTAACCACCTTGCCACATACTATCATATGGATTTTGTTCAAAGAGCTGCCAGGAGAACATTCTAAGGGAAGTGCAGAATTGGAAATTATGGTGATTGGAGAATGCAGGCCAGCACGTGTGGTGTGCACTTGGATGGCCAGCTGGAGCAGGGTGACAGGAGGTGGGGGAGATGTACGACTGACAGGGAAAACAATGATCAGAGTTCCACAGGGTGCAGGCATGCTATGGACCTTCCACCTATCCACAAGTTGCATATGTTTCACGAGGCCCCAGGCTTAAAACTAGCATGAGTTAAATTCAACTCACACAGTAGTTAATGTATTAATACATGTTTGTGAAGTAATTTTATAAATGAATATCTGACATAAAATTGGCAGCCTGTTATTTTAATCTATAATTTTAATTAAAAAATACATCCTGACCCTAACTTCCTATTGAAGTTTGGGGAGTTAATGTGGAGCTTGGAAATTATAATAATGTTTTAAAATGTAGATTTTTAAACTAAGGTTTTACAATTTATATTTTGTGTTAACAACTACTAGCAATGGATGAAACGCTCATTCTATTATAGGGCTGGCTTTGGATTCACCAGAAAAATAAGGTAAGTGCATTTATGATGACCTGTTGAGTGCCTACTATATTGTGTTTTTATACATAATTTTAACTTGTAATTGCTACACACATGTGAAAAGGAGATTATTGTTCTCATTTTTCAGATAAGGATTCTGAGGCCAAAGAACATACATTATTTGCCCAATGTTACAAAGAAAATAAGTCCAAAATAATCCAGTGAGGTTGGATTCAAACCTAGGTCTTCAAACTCTTTAGTCCAAGGCTTTCTCTCTAGATTTATTCATCAATTAAAAAGCACCATGTGCCAAGTTCTGTCTTATGCTGATCCAGCAGCAAACAAAACAGCAAAAAAAAAAAAAATTCTCATGCTTTGTTACCTTCTAGTAGTAGTGGCAGGGGAGACAGAAAACAGTAAATTAACAAGCAAAAAATATAATGTATAAGAAGGTGATTAATGCTATGCAGAGAATAAAGCAGAGAAGAAGATAAGATTGTTCTGGAATGGGTATGGGTAATATTGGTGTTAGTATTTTAAATAAGGTGGTAAGAAAAGACTTCTATGAGAAAGTGACATCTGAGTTAAGGCTGTCTGGGCAAAGAACATCCTTGGCAGAGGGCCTGGCAGGTGCAAAGGCCCTGAGGTTAATGAGCACCTGGTATATTGAGGACAAGCAAGGAAGCCAGTGTGGGTAGAGTGGAAGCATCAATGCAGAGGGTGGCAGGAGAACAATTTCAGGCAGGGAGAAGAATAGAAATGAGACAAGTCAGGCTTTGTAAGAGGTAGTAAAGACTCTGGCTTTTACTGTGAATGAAATGAGTATCTATTGGACAGTTTTGGGCAGAGGAATGAGGTGATATGATTTATGTGTTAGAAAGATTAATGTGATTTATGTTTACTGAACAAGTTTGGCTTGAAAGATCAAAAGTTTGTCCATCTTCAGTTTGAGACCCCTGACGTCTCGAGGAGAAATACTGAGCAGGCAGTAGGATGGAGAGGCTGGAATCCCAGGGAGAGGTCTGGGCTAGAGATATAAATTAAAAAATTGTCAGCACAGAGAGGGTTTTTCAAGTAATAAGTTTGGATGAAATCACCTAGGGAGTGAGTGAACTTGGGGAAGAAGTCCAAAGATTAAGAGGAACCAGAAAAGGAGGCTGAGAAAGATTATCCTGAGAGGCAGGAAGACACCAGGAGAATGGGGTGTGCTAAGAGCCAAGAGAAACAACCGCTGGGAGAAGGAATAGTCAACAGTAAAAGGTATAGGACTGGCTACATGAAGGGGAGAGGAGAGAGAAGCATTTGGGAAGATATATATATATATATTCCTTTGTTCCAGCTAAGAACGTTTTCTTCCCTCCCGAGCCCTCTGTAAGTTCAGCCATGTGGTGATGTAAGGTGATGGGCTGGGTTGGGCGCCATGGTTGACTTGCTTCTGGTATGTGTAATCCCTCCTCCGACCTGGCTTTGCCCCGATTACTGATGATCCTGGCGAGGAGCATTTCCATGGGGAAGTGTGCATTTGCTAGGTCTGGCTTGTAGACAACTAAATACAAATGCTGCTTTATCAATTTACAGTATAATTGCTCCGTGACCAAAAGCGGAGCTGGAAGGATGCCTCTCAGGGCCTTCAGGATAAAGGCCAGACTCTGGAGCACACCACATCAGCCTTCAGAAGATGGCTTTATTTCTCACCCCTCTCCCAGGTCTACACTCCTCCTTCCTTCTCTTGCCACACCCCCTCCACCCCCATGCTCCATTCATGCTGGACTGCTTCTGTGGTGCAGACCTTCTGCACACCTCTAGGCCTCTGCCTCTCTTTACACTTTCCTTATGCTCACGATGCCCTTCCCTGTTCTTGTGCTCAGGAAAGCACTGCTGGTCCTTTGAAGTCTAGCGCATGTGGGATTTTTTGCCATGAAGCCTTCCCGATCCCCGGATGGATTACTTATTTCTTTCTATGCTTCACTCTCTTTTATTGCGTTTCCACGCTGTATTGGAATTGTTTACGTATCTGACATTTCTCATTGGGTTTTAGGGTCCTCAAAGTTGGGGGTCCTAACTTATTCATCCCAGGACTCCCTACTCCGCCTGGCACACCGTGGGTACTTAATGATAACAAAAGTCAACTTAAAAGACCCCACAAACTTCACAGTATGGTCTTTGTGCTAAGTGCTTTTGCGTGCATTTTCTTACTTTATTCTCATAACTCTCTGAAGTAAAGCTTCTTAGTTCTCATGCTATTCGTATAGACGAAGAAAACTAAGATTCACAGCAATTATGAAATTGTCCAAGATTATATAACCTAGATTTTAAATGTAGTTGATAGCTGGGTCTAAGCACTTAATTTCCATTCTGTATATCTAAGTAAAGGGAAAGAAAGGAAGAGTTAGGAGTGGAACATCTATATTAGTTTTCTGAGACCCCAAACTTCTATATTCACTCACCCTGTTTCTAGATGACAAGTTTCTCCTACTCATTTATCTGGGAGATGTTCAATCTATATACCAGGCATGCCCAGATAGGCACCTATAGCTAGGCCTGAGCCCTGGCAAAGGGTCTGTGTAGTCAGGAGTGGTAGGTGGGAGATAGGGAAGCAGGGTGTAGGGCTGCCACATTGTGCAAGCCCTGGGAACCCATCTCATCGTGTGCGCCTGTGAATGGTACACTTGGGGCACATGGAAGAAAGAGATGGGTAAATGTGATGGCCAGTCAGATGTGTCAACTTGGTTAAACTATAACCCCCAACATACCTCTGGGTCTCACTCAGAAAGTATTTTTTCGATGTGATTAACATCTACTATCAATTGACTCTAAGGGGATTCTGTTCTGAATAATCTGGGTGAACCTGATCCAATCAATTCAACAGAACCAAGGTTTTCATAAGGAAGAAATTTTACCTATAGGCTGTGGCATCAGCTCTCACAAGACAGTTCCCAGCCTGCCCTTCCTGACAGGTTGACGTTGACTTCCACACCTGCCTAGCCAGGGTGCTACCATGCTGTAAGACAGTTCCTTGCAATAAATCTCTCTCTCTTCACACGGACATACACATACACACACATCCTGTTCGCTTTGTTTCTCTGGTGGAACCCTAACTGATATGGTGAGCAAGTTAAGAAAGTGACTAGAAGAGGAGCCAAAGAGAAAAAAAAAGTCGCTGAATAAAGGAAGGGAAGACCATCATACCATCATCATAGCTAATATGAGGAAGGGTTGAAGAGGTACACAGCTAGAACTTGGGCTCTAACTGCAGATGCAAACTATGTAACCTGATTGTATGTGTCCTCATATTAATCTGAAATTAAAACAAAGAAGGGCTGAAGAATGGAAATGTCTAAGAAATTGGAGGAGTAACTGTCATCACTTAAATCTTTGCTTAGATCAGCATTTTTCAGCCTTTTACTCTCACAGGACACTTGAACCTATAGTTAAACTTTCGTGGCACACTTAAATTGATCAAAAAGCAAAACAAAACAAAACAAATAACAAAAACAGAATATACTTACTGTTCTTGGAATTTTTTGAAAATAATTTAATTAATGATCTTTAACAAATTTCACAGCATACCTAAGATGCTCTTTGCAACACACCAGTTGAAATTCACTGCTTTAGATGCTTCCTCTCTGATAGTCTGCCTTCCCCTAGGCAGTTCTTATTCTCTCCTGCCTGTTATCACCTACCATGGCATAAGTATTGTAATTTCATGTGGAAATGTTTGAGAGCCCCCACCCCCCTTGCCCTAGTCCCTGGTATGGGAGGTTGAGACCTCAGTGTAATTCATCTCTCTATCCTTAGCACCCAGCTCAGCACTTGACTAATAATAGAGGCTGCAAAAACTTTTATCGATAAGTGAACGAGAGTTTGCAACATTAGGTCCTCATGGAGTCCCAGTCCAGGCCTGCCCATGGACCAGGGAGGGCTTTCTGAAGGAAACCGCCTCTGAGAACCATCAACATGGCTCTATTTTACTCCATGCATTCACTGGTACCTTCAGGAACACACATATTCCTATGTCTTCTTCCCTGTAAGGTGACCCCACTAACAAATGGCACTCACTGCCTCCTTGAGACTGTTTCAGGGAGACATCTGCAGACCACAATACATGCTGGCACCTCTAATAAGGACATCAGAGATGAAGGGCTTGTGGATATTTTCATTTTCATCAACGACTTTCTCTGAGCTCCTTTTATTCTTCTCTTTGTTGGCACCAGAATTTGAACCATTTCTGGTGCAAACAGATGTATTGGATACCTGTCCTCTTTTTGCAAGGTGAGAGGCAAAGACACTTCCCTGCAGGGAGAAGGAAATTGAGGTTCGTCTCCAGGGAGAGTACTCTGCAGATGTTCTGAGGCAGCCAGCTAGTGACTTTCTCATCCAGGTGGTGACTTGCCCCTGCAGGTGGACTTTTCCCTCTTTGGGCCTGAAAGTGTGGACTCACCTGGGAACCAGTACAGAAAGGGAGATGCAAAACCTTTTCTTTCTCCCTATAGTGATCTACAGCTTTTGAGCTTATTTTGCTGTGTCTATGTGAAGGGGAAGAGGAACCTTATAATTATTTACCGATTAAAGAATTGTTGAAAGAACTACAGTTGATAGCAAAGATGAAAATACAGTTTAATTGGAGAAATGGCTAATGCTGGATTGGGAAAGGAAATAATACACAATGAGCCTGGAGCAGCTTGCAGTACCAAAAAGTAAGGAAGCACTAAAAACAAAACAAAACACAAGTGCACGTCAGAGGGGCACAGGAGCCAGCTAAAAAAGCTGCCAACAGCAGAAGTATGAGGGTGTTTTTAGATAGAATACTTGTGATTGAGGCTGCCTTAGGAAATCTGGGTCACAGAGTCAACAGAAAGTGAAGAGGGTGATTAGCTGTTGAGTATACTATTCCTACTTATCTTTTGTGATTGACATATAATTGACCAATCAAAATCTATACTTTATTTTTTCTGAGTTCCTCTCTTATTGGTTGGCCATATGCCCAATTAAAAAATGCATTTCCCAACCTCCTTTTCAGTTCAAAGTAGCCATGGGATTGAACCGAATGAGATCTGTATAATATTGAGTAAGATTCCTGGCATATTGTAAATATTCAATAGTAAATGGTAGTTGTTATAAAAAACGAAATTTTAAAAGCTTTGCAAGTTAAGAGTTATACAGTATGAGGGATTATTCTTCTGATTATAATTGTGAAAGCTTCAAAATTTTTTTGACTTGATTTTTAAAATCTTTTTAAATTTTGAATTAATATGAGAGTATAAAAATTTTTAGGTTACATTGTTCTCACTTCCAAGGATTTGGCTTTGCAACGTCAGGGCTGGGATTTTGCAAAATGTACCATATTTTGCCATGTATAATGCATGCTTTTTGTCCAAATTTATTGAGGGAGAAATAAAGATAGTATAGCTTGGGAGCAGGGGAGCCCAGTGGGACTCCCGGGGCTACTGCGTCCTCCCCATTGGGCCTGCCAGGCCCAGCAGGTTCCAGTCTGGGAGGATGTGCGGTCTGTTGAGAGTTGGCAGGAGCAGCCAACACCAAGCACTGTAATAAGGGGAGGGGGCAGTGATGGGGCTGAGGAGACAGGTTGCAGCCATGTCGGGGAGGAGTGAGGCCTGGAAGCATGGAAGGGACCAGGAGCCCCGCATAGACCCCAGGGATCCAGCTGGCTGCTTGTGGGCTGAGTGGCCTCAGAAGCTCCTGCCCCACCAACTATCAGGCATGTGGCCATCTTGACTGTGGCCCTGTCGTGGCAGGGAGGGAAGGATGCCCCGAGAAAGGGACGAGGGAGGGAACAGCCTTCACAGAGTGGGCAGCGATGGGAGGCCAGTGCAGTCTGCACCAGGGGAGCAGTCAGCTCACTCAATATGTGTCTCTGGCCGAGAGCCGACACTTCCTTGAGGAGCATTTTGCTGAAAGTTTGGATCAAAAATGTGTGTGTGCAATATACCCATCACAATACAGATTTCCGTCTTCTCAATGCTCCTCCCTGCCCTGCGGGGAACATCAGAGGAAGACCGCGAGTGGAGGAGGAGCTAGGTGCACGCTACTTCCGCTTGCTTCCGCTGGATTCGGACCTGCTTCCGCGCCTGGGAGCTGCGCTCTAGTGGTGTTTTTCTGTCTTGGCGCCAGTGGCACTTTCCCCATAGTAAGAACTGAATACTGTTTGCAGCTCCCCTGATGCTTTCTAATACCTACTGCCTGCCACTGCAGTAACCAGCACTAGCCGTATGTCATCTTTTAGAGGTCTGTGGCTCAGGCCCATGGAGCCTTCTCACGACACTTCTCACCAGCGCCAGCTGGGTGGAACCCCCTTGTCAGTAAGTGTTTCACCTCTTTGCTTCTTCAGTTTTAGTAATTCTAGCCTCTTCCTTTTGTTCTCCAGCCCTAGGGATGTTAGCTGTCTCCTGCAAAATTTTCAGTCATTTTGCAAGTAGTGGTTACACCATTGGTAGCTGGAAATTAGCCACGGTGGGAGGATTTACACCCTGGAAGTTGGCAAATGCTACCAGTAAAGACTCCCCAACCAGAAAGCTGGTTGTAAAACACTTAGCAGTTCGCTTTTATCCCGTCAGTTACATGGTTAACAACTTTACATTCGTTTCATATTAGCTATTCCAATTGCTGGTGTGGTTTCTGTGTTCTGGGTGGACCTTGAATGAGTCAACAACCTTGTAGGGTTGTTTCTGTCAATCCCAGTTGTACTCTAGGAAAACGGGTACATGTGTGCGATTTCTTTTTTGACAAATATCTTTTGTAAAAATTGCCTGGCACCTAGGATTTTAAAAATATTCGGTTCACAGTAGTTACTGATGTTAGCTATTATCAGTAACATGCGTTGATGCTGGTTGCAGTGCCAGGACAGTGCAGAATGCAATTTCACCTGTTTTACAATATAGTTTGTGATTCTGCCCTTTGTATGGAAGGAAATGAGATGAAGCCTATTTACACATTTTCTGCTGAGCAAGGAGGGTAACACATGTTTCTTGAAAAAAAAAAAAGAGTAAAATCCTGTTTCAAACATGTTAGGATACTTTGGGTCATAAGTGTCCTTCTTTCATGGAATAAATAAGAATTCTCAATTTTGGCACTGTTATAGATCTGGTTTTACACGTCAGGTTTCTAAAAGCAAAGTGTACTTGGTATCTCTGAATCCTTAAGGGATACACTCTGGCTCTCTTAATAACTATCAGGTATCCTAAAAGTCACCCCCAAAATAATCATATGTAAGGAAATGCAAAACCATAGCTAAATGTACCTTTGTTTACAAAATATTTATTGAAGAATTTAAAAAGAAGTGGCCAACACATAGAAAATATTTTGTAAATATTTTGTAAAATTTTGTGTATGCTTTCTGTTAAGGCTTTTGATCTCTAGTTTAAATGCATACTTTTGCTTATTAGACTTGGAGAAACCTTTCTCTGGCTCTCCAAAGCTTTGATCTTGGCTCAACACGCCTATGTGAGGCCCCACAAGGTTATATTCTGAAAAGGGATGCCAACATTCTAATATAATCATCAAAATGACTTGTACGAAAAAGCAAACTTTTCACATAAATCCTATATTTAAAGATGCCTTCCTTCCAATAACATTCATTAAGCGACCATCTGTTTGCCTTTGATTATCATCTGGACCACTAATAAGCGAGTTTAATCTGAACAATGTTATTTGCATGCTACTTCTAAATTTAGTGCTTTTCAAAGAAGTCAGCAAGGCTGGCCTCCAGGAAACACTGACTTTCATGTAACATCTGGTTTCAGGGAGTTTCTGTGTAGTGCCCAACTAGTGGGTGGACCAAAGGGCAGAGGGAAATCAAGTGATTTGCCTGAGTCATGTCACTAGTTAATGATTTACTTGGATTACCTGTGGTTTCCTTCTGGGGCTGAAAGTGCTGGCTTGTGTATTTCTGTTCTGTATGTTGTAGAGATAACATGTATGTAGAAATAGCACCCCCTTCCTCCCAAATAGTAACAAACACATGAATAAATGTGCATTGATCCACAGAACCAATTATAGATTTTTTTTTTATTTGTATCTTTGTCTTTGGTGTTTCCTCCCTATATTTTGAGAAGAAAATAACTTTCCCTGCATAATTCTCTTTCATTAAAAAGAAATGGGTTGAAATAACAGAAAACTGTTATTGCCTGCAAAGTCGTTTGATCTTTCTGATCATTCGTTCTGAACTAATCTTTTTCCTTACAAGGAGAATGGAGGGTTAAATTGAGTGGACAACCCACTTGATTTGAAGGAGACGGAAGGCATCATCAACATTCCACATTTCCCCTTCTCAATTATTTACCTCATTTTCCTTCCCTGGGCTGGGGAGGAGAATCACAGAGCTGTCAACACTTAAAATGTGAGATTACAAAAAAAGTCCAAGGTTATGATGCTTGTATTACAAAAGCAATTCTTTTTTTGTTATTTTACTGGGTCAGTACATTTTTATACTCGTGTGATTTTAACATCCTTGGATCACTGATAGCATAATACGTTCCATCTAATTAGTGGTTTTATCTTTAAAGATCCTTTTACATTTATGATTTAATTTAATCTTCTTTGGTTATTATCATAAAATAATTTGCTTTTTATCTGTATTACATAGGCTTAGAATTATTTTCTCGTTACCAAAAGAACCACTCCAATTTTTATACAGTCAAGTATATTTTAATATTTTATAAATCAGTGAAATTAAAATTATAATCTGACAAATTGGAATTTAAATCTCAGTTCTGTTGTCTCTGTGACCTTGGGAAAATTATCAGATCTTTCTAAACTTCAGTGTCCTTATATGTGAAATATTTCAGAGTATTGAGACAATGCAGAGATTATGTGTAGGGCTATTAGAACAGTGCTCTGATTAAACACATTAAAAGGTCAGGAAATAGTCCTTTTTTTCCCCCTGTAAATTGTATGTATCCTGTGCTGGTTCTTGGCTGACTCTTAGGGAGATTATGAAAATCACAGATGCCTTGTGGAATGAGGATCTTGGGGCTCTTAGAAAACTTAGTGAGAAAATTAAATGAAGTGGTAAGGTAAAGATTTTTGGTATTTAGTTGGATAAGATACACTCCTGTTGCTTTCGGTGATGCCACCGTGATTTACTTTAAAGAAGTTCTTTTTTCTTTTTTTCTCTGAAAAAGGGAGAACTTTCAGAAAAGTGATATGATCTCTCTTGGCCAAGGGCTGGGCGTGGGACACAAGCCATTCCAATTGTGGCGCCTCTCCTGCGAATTTGAGTCCAGGTGTGATAACACTAAGGGAGAAAATGGTTAAGGTTACTATGACCCTGAAGTGACTGGAATACAATGAGTGGCTAACAGAGACATTAGGGCAGATAGCCTGGGTTTAAACACCTGGTTATGGTTCACATGGTCCAAATAGGACAAGTTTCATACGAGTTAAATGACCATAGCTAGGACAAGTTACTTTTGGCTTAAATTATAACTGAAATTGCAAATACTGGGGCGACTATTGCTACTGCATTCTTGTCCTAGGAGGCGCAGACCCAGCTTAGTTCCTGTTCTCTGCTCTTGGTTCTCCAGCCTTCCCTTTAATTTATGGCTGATGAATAGTGAACAAGAGGACTCGTGAGGCTGGGGGGCAACAGGAGAAGACCGTATGGAGCATGAGTTCATGGTAAGGATTTTGGAGTTTTTACAAGTGTGATGGAACAGTGATGTCTTAGAGCTGGTTAACACCACTCATGAGATCTGATTGTTAGCATCTGTTCCCCAGCCAATGCCAAGTGAATTCATGCTGATTATTAAACATTGATCAGAACATCACCGGATGGGAAGCTCTTGGAGGAATAAGAGGAGGACCATGGCACAATCTCATTTACCTTTTAGGAGGACTCCCCTGGCTGCTCCGTGGGGAACAGTTTCTCAGAGTGGAAACAGAACGGTTCAGAGTCTGTTGCTATAGTCCTGGGAGTGTTGATGCTGGCTCAGGGGTTGGGAATACTGGCAGAATATGTGAGAAATAGTGGAATGTAGGATATATTCACAGAGTGACAGTATATGCTGATGGATTAAATGAAGGGTGAGAGTGAAAGGGGCCAAGAATGACTTCAGATCCGGGTTCTGAGCAGGGAGGGGAACAGAAATGCTGATTATTGAGATGGGGAATATGGGGGAAATGGCAGATTGGGGTAGGAGCCTACATAAAAAGAAAATTGTAGTTTAGATCTCTGTTTCCAGTGTAGGAAAAATTAAGGAACAAAGGACACACTTCCTTGGGAAGCATGTCCTAGTGAGCTTGTACTACTACAACAAAAATATCACAGGCTGGTTTGGCCTAAACAAGAGACATATATTTCTCATAGTTTTAGGGTGTGGGAAGTCCAAGATCAAGACTTCCTGGTGAGGGCCTGCTTCCTGGCTTGCCTACTTATGTCCTCACATCGGGGAGCGTGAGGGGAGCACGCATACATACTCTGGTCTTTTCCTCTTATTATAAGGACATTAGTCTCACCCTGGGGATCCCACCCTCATGATCTCATCTAAACCTAATCATCTCCCAAAGGCCCTACCTCCAAATATTATATCACATTGGGAGTTAGGGATTCAACATTTGAATTCTGGGGGGGAAGACAAACATTCACTTATAGCAAAGAGTATGGAACTAGGAACTTGTCAGTTGGCAGAAGTGAAAGCTCTGATAAGAAATCACATTATTAACGGGACTGAAGAATTGGAATGGAAACCCTATTAGATTGAGAGTTGGCCCTTTCTTTATAAAGCATAAATAGGTTTCTACCTAACATTAAAAATGTACCTGTTGCATAAAGACCTGGAACAAACATACACGGAGAATAAAAATGTACTTTATTGTTGCCTTTCTAAGCCTATGCCAGATTCTCTCCAATGCCTAAAGAAGTTCCTGATTATACAGTTTCTCCTTAACCCTAATTCTTTTATTCCCCATTATTATACTGGCAAAAGTGTAGAAAAATGGTTAAAGGCACAGGTGCTGGAGCCCAAATGTCTGGGTGCAAATCCCAGCCCTTCCTATTTCCAGTAGTGTGACCTTTGGCAGGTTGATGGGTCAGTCTGTTATCTGCAGCTCGTGAGTTATATGGCAGAGGGGAAACGCACATGGCTCATGCAAAAAGCTTTTTCTCACAAGTGACAAATGTGATTTTTGCTCCCATTTCATTGACCAGTGGCAGTTGTACGGTCAAAGCTGACAACACAGAGCAGGGCTATTTGTCTCACAGAGCAGCAATACAACCAAAATATCACATCTGATTCTGTCCCCTTCAGGAGAGACAACAAATATTTTGAATGGCAGTCCATGTACAGATTGCTGGAGGTGATATAGGTGCAGGGTAAAATACATGGGCCTCATTTTTTGCCTGCAATGATATATGGTCTTAAATCTTCGGTTCCGTGTTGATTACTGACAGCATCAAGATACTCTTAAAAAAATGAGAAATCTTATTAGCATCTAGAAAGAACAAACCAGAGATTTATAGTCCCATCAGTTCATTAGAGGAGAATAGCTTTCCCATCTTAGGATTTTAGATTGTGTTGTAATAGCAGATGTCTTTGGGGGGCCTGAGTTTCTGTGGGTTTAATGTCTGGGTTTTAGAATTGCTAGTTGGTGCCTGGAGTTCTTCCCTCGCACTGCAGGCATGGCACGGCAACTCTGCTACTCATCACGCCCCCTGGGTCTCATCATTTCTCTATGAAACAAGGTAGAGCAGTTGTCATCCACTTGACTCTCAGTCATGGTGTGAGGATTAATGAGTTAAAGTTTGTAAAATGCCTCCAGTTCTTGAAAGTTGATAAATAAAAGGCATAATCGTTGGTATTTTCCCATCTTTATTTAGACTTGAAAGGCCTTCCTGGTCACCTTTGAGATTTTGAGAGAAGCAGGCCACAGTGGTGAATTTAATTTGTTTTACCTCCCTTCTGTTTGACATTTCTGTACTCTCACCGTATCACAGTGACTTTAAAGAAGAGATGTCAACCTTAACCTTTCATGTCTTCATCTGTTAAGATTTTTGGCTTGTCTTATTATTTTGTCTATTTTATTCTACCATTTATAAGAACATGCTCTCAGACCTATGCTATTGCCTAATTAACACAGAGACAGAAAGGGCAAATGATAGTCACATGTTTATTCTACACAGGACCTGGTAAGTTCCTAGGGTGGTTAAATGATTAACCAGCATAATTCACAAACATAGGCTTCCAGTGAGCTCTCAATTGAAATGTCTCATTACTAATTTAAAATGGAGTTCAAAACAAATGTTTATTATTAATATATTCAGCACATTAACATATAGGCACTTTCCATCCTTGGCTTTACTAGGTAGCCTATAGACAGAAGAGAGACAAGTGTTGTGTGTTCTTTGGAGCTTCTGATCAGGGATGCAGGGGAAAGAACTGCAGATGGAATGAATGTTCAAGGGAGACCGCGACTCGCTCTGGTCATGGGCCCAGCTAAACTTTACTGATTACCTTATATACTTTCCAACATTCAGTAAGAATTTAACACATATACAAAGAAGTCAAGTAACATTAGGAAGCTACCATTTAAGATTACAATCTAGTGTGAAGGCTGAGGAACACATATACAATTGATTTTGTTTAGAGTAAAACATTTTGGAGCCTGGCTGTTGGT